>JBBPDE010197550.1:0-15140 GCA_037974605.1 Nannopetersius ansorgii
GTGTGTGTGTGTGTGTGTGTGTGTGCATTTACATTTTTTTATTCAGTTCACACCCACTAGTCCCCCGCAATCACATGATGCTGGATCGAACTCGTGCGTATGTGAATGTGGACTGCTGGACTGAGTGCATGGCTATTGATGTGTGTGTGTGTGTGTGTGTGTGTGTGTAGACGGCTGGGTGACTGCCCTCCTCTTTTGGACGTTGATGACCTGCTGCGCATGCGGGAGCCGGACTGGAAGTGTGTGTACACCTATATCCAGGAGTTCTACCGCTGCCTAGTGGAGAAAGGCCTTGTCAAGACCAAAAAGAAAACCTCTTAACAACCAAACACACACCCACACACACACTCCTACCGGTGAGTCAGAAGACATGCAGTAAATCCATGCGTTTTTTCACATCTGCTGCAACTGTAGTGAACAACTGACTACCACACACAGGTGTTTAGATTTACCTCCCTGTACTCATAAAACCTTCCAAACACGGTTATAATTGAAGGCAGTTGCTGGATTCCAGAGGTGTTTATGTTAGACATGCATTTCTGTAAAACACTTACAAACTTCTTCAGCCACAGATGTTTGTAAATGCAGCTGGTCTATCTGCAGAGTTTTCTCTTGGGATCAAAGGCTTACGCTCATTTACTCTCAGTACAGATGCGGACGGAGCCTACTGTCTTCATTTAATCTTTATTTATGCATGAAACTGAGCAGTTCAACTTGAAAACGTGGGGACTGATACCTCAGCCATACTTAGGCACTTTTCCACAGGTCTACAGGAATCGTGTTGTACCTAAACCATATTGTGATGTAACAAAGTTTCTGACATAATTCTCTCCACAGTTCTTCATCGTAGGAAAAACGCGTCAGCGGAATTTTTTTTCTGTCAGAGATGCTTGTTATTGTGATGTTTTACTATTTATAGTCTTATTATAGTTCAGTATTTTTTTCTCAGCATTGTTTAGCGGTGAAAGCTAGCTAGTGATTGTTTCTCACTAAAAACTCCCACTGAAATTTACCTTCGGCTCAAATAGACAGTAGTGCTTGTGTTTTGTCAGCTTTTCAGTTGTTATGTCTTCTTTCCAAGTTTGTCTGTTGTCATGTTGACAACATTTTGACCAATCAAAAAGCATAAAGTTAGCTTGGCTTAGGCCTGCTTTTAGCCCTGCCATCAAGTAGGACTGCAACAGCACAGTTATCCTTTATTTGTAATGGAAAAACAGGTGTGTGTGTGTGTGTGTGGTATGGCACGGTTCCTTGTGCCAGTGAAAAAACGCCATGAGAGAACATAATGTTCCCTGTGTTTTCTGTGTGGGTTGGACGGTTGTCCATCTGTTAGCTTATGTAACAGCACTTATGTTCTCCTCCAAGCGTGTTGGGCCGTCCACTGATGTTGTGCTAGCATCAGTGCTTTGGAGAAAGCTTATGCTATCCTTCACCCTCCCACCTACCATCATGTGATGGGGAAACATATTCATTGGGTGGATTTGGATTTGACTAAATTAGGGAGTAAATTGGTCAAAATCACAAAAAATTAAATTAGAGCAGTTTTATTAAGACAGTTTTCAGTTTGGGATGATTGCAGTTTTGAAATTGCATTATAGAGTCACATAATTCATTCATTTAGCTGCACATTGCTTTCTATTATAAGTGTGTTTTAAGTCAACAGGTTATAATTTTTTTTCACAATTGCATCAAAATTATATCTGCGGAAGCTGACCATATGATACAGCTGTGGCAGATGGGTCCCAAAAACACTGGATTATTGCTTTAAGTGTACATCTGCAATATAGAATATTATGGATAACTTAAATGCACGTACACATTGAATACACTTATATCATATATGATGTATAAGTGCATATAATCCTTCAAGAAATATGCGAGTTTGTACAGATTATTGTTGTCATTGTGTGTTAATGTGTGTGTAAGAGAGAGAGTGGGGGGGCAGTTTGTTACATTCTAGTGAGATTACATCTGTTTTAATCTCACTCAGCATAGAAGAGAATGTGTGTGTGTATGTGTGTGTGTGTGTGTGTGTGTGTGTGTGTGTGTATGAATGCTTGAATGACTTTTTATGGTGTTCTTTTTCTCCGAGCTGAAAGCCAAATCCACAATGCTTATTATGGAGATTAGATCTTAACTCGGAATTATATTTATCAGACATTTAAAAATATCCACTTTCAGCACACAAACCCATTGCGTAACGGCCCAGTGGAACCGTGCGTCACCGAAGTGATCCCGCTGGATCGAGATACTTCACATAGTTTCTTTGTCCCAGAATAGGTGCAGTGACAATTGATGCTGCCATAAAGATGCATAAATCACATCTAGGCCCCAACTTACACTCTTTTCTCGTGTGCTTTCAGTGAAGCAGCAGAGATCAGAAAGGAAGGGAGGAGTGGAGGAGAGCTACAGGGGAGCTGCAGGCCAGCACACACACACACACACACACACACACACACACACACACACACACACACACACACACACATATGCTTCCTCAGGGACAGAAAGAAAGACGCCTTCTTCAGTCCTGTTAGAGAATTTCTATGCCAGTTAAGTCAGTGTTCAGATTCTGTTAGTTTATTTTAATGTAGTGAATTGCATTGCAGTGTTCACTGTATGTAAAGTTGTATTGTTTGTCACAATACATTTAATACGGAATGTTTCAACAGTGGTTTTCAAACTGGGACCATGACCTGTGTGTGTGTGTATATATATATTTGTCAAGGTTAAATGATTGGGTTTTAGATCAGAACAAGGACCATCAAGTCTCCTTATATGGCCTGTAAAGCTGGGCATACACTGTGCGATTTTTTCAGTCGCGTTATTCAGCTCAAACCAATACAACTCATTCTGCTCAAACCAATACAACTGAATCACAGGGGTCAGAAGTTCGTAGCTCACGATTCATGTTCTCACACTATACGGCCCAGTGCTCTGATGTGACCTGACTGCTCACACTGTACATCCATATATGACACGTGTAGGTAGATCAGAGACCATAGATTTAGATTTTTTTAATTTACTTACTAAAGTAGTAAATAAATAACAGACAATTCCCTAACAAGAATAAATCTACCTCTGGGAAATTACTGCCAGGTTTGATTTTCTTGTAACCATACGATTGCTGATCGGGAGCTGGTTGTGAGTGTTAATCGCGTCTCGTTACCACGTGTATACTACACTATGCACAACACACAATTAAGGCAAAACTCGGGCCGATCCCCAAAATAGTTGCACAAGTGAAAAATCGTCTCAAAATGGGCCAAAAATCGTACAGTGTGTGCCCAGCCTAAGGACTAGAAAGAGGACGAGAACGGTACATTTTAAGATTTGTTTACATACAATATTAAAAAAGGAAGGAAATTTATATTTACAAGATACGGACCCTTTAAGCTCAAAACATCAAGTGTATTTTTGCTGCTTGCTGTGAGACACTTGAAACTACAAAGGAAATACCATGTTTAGGAAATGGAGGAGGTGAGCAGAGGCAGAAAACCAGGAAATTAATTGCTTGTTCTCTAGTCAAATCAAATAGGTTTATTATCATTTTACAGATACAAACTGTATACAGTGAAATGAAACAATGTTCTTCCAAGACCATGTTTCTCCACTAACATAGTGTTCCTCCAGGTTGACGATGTTTTTCCTGGCGTTCCTCCAGAACACACACAATATAAGGAAAAATACTGCATTCAGTAGGACGTGGTGACTGGATGGAGGAGCATTTCCCCAAACCTCACTTAAAGGGCTCATTTGATTTTCTTCGCTTAAAAAAAACAGCAGAATGTAGAGCTGGATTAAACAGCTAAAGATTTTAAAAGCCCAAGTCCACACACTCCCCTTATGGATATTGAGCATCAGAAATAGCCTGTTTTGAATTCACTGTTTTTGTGATGTCACCAACACCAATACCTCACATAACTACTTACATTAGCTTAGCCCCGCCTATGCACACTGAAGGACTGTTTTACCCTGGACTGCTGAGGCTTGAGTTGAGGTTGTTCAAATGTATTAGTCTTAAAGGCACAAGTGTCCGTTTAATTCTAAAGAATAACGATGAAATCTTTTTCTTTCATTAAAAGATGAAATACATCTGTTTGGGCTTCATGAATATCATATGTAGACTTTACAGGAAAATATAAAACATTTAGAACTATTTAAAATGTAAAATATATATTCACAGAAAAATAACAGATGTTGCCCCTTTTAAAAATAATAGCATTGACCCATAATTCATTCATTAATGACGCCGACTATAGAATTTACTGATTGAAAAATATTCAGAATCATTTTAGGTTGTGGTTTATTTTGCTTCTTAAAATATTTAGTAGCTCTTGGGATGAATATCCTGTTCAGGCATGGAAAAGTTAGGGAAGCCCTGCTTTCAACCTCCAGTTTCACTTTCATTGCAACCACACTGACAGTTTCTCTGAGGCTGCTTGAAAGCTTCATTAAAGGGACCATATTTTGGAAAGATATTCTTAAACAAAAGTATTTAATATTGAATACAAACAAGGTTTTAAAACGTTCCATTTAATACTTACTCCAAACCTCCATACTTGGAAACCAAGTTGCATAAAACTGTTCTTATTTACATATTTCTGCACATTCATCAGTTTAGCCCTGCCCATTCACAGGTAAAGCAGATGAGCCTCCATTTTCACTTTACTTCCATTTTGACAAAAGCAGAATTAAAAACACCAGTGAATGAAGTATGTGTTCAGGGTGTGTCTCTAAAACAGTATATTATTGGTCAATGTTGTCTTGCCCCGCCCCCCTGGGGTCGTAGTATCCTAGCGGATAAAACACTTGCCTGTGATCCCGGTGACCACAAGTCACAGGTTCAAACCTCCACTTTCTACCACTGTGTCCTTGATCAAGACACCTAACCCACAGTTGTTCCAATGGGACTGTCCCTGTAACTAATGATTGTAAGTCGCTCCAGAGCGTCAGCCAAATGCCTCCTTTACCTTGGTGCATAGTGACTTCATGAAAAAAAAAAAAAAGATTATGAAGACAAGAAATGTAGTGTTGTATGTGACAGATATGGTGAATGTGACCAGAGACGTGAACTAAGAAAGTCAAAGAGGTCAGGTTTGATTTCAGGTTGACTTTTATTTTTACAGCGATGTTTAATTGCTGCTGATGATTAGACTAGATTAGATCAGTAATTAGACTGTACCAAATGCCCGCAGCTCCAAACACGGACTGATGTATTGCAGTGCTGATGCTGATTGATGCCATCTCATCCTGCTGCACAAAACAAAGAGGACAAGGCTTTTCAGTGGAGATTATACTCCAGTCAGCCTCAACATAGAACCCATTAACAGGTGATTAACACTGATCATCTGGTCCCATTGTCTTCAGTCGAAGGGCACGTATTTATAATGGTCATTGAATGTACAGTCAGTTCTTGAAGTCAATGTTGGAGGCAGAAAAATGGGCGTATCTGAGACATTTTGAGAAGAACCAAACTTTGACGTCTAACTTTGATGACTGAACATCTCCAACACGTTAGGTCATGTGGGAGATTCCTGGTGTTCAGTTGTCAGAACCTACCAAAAGTGCTCCAAGGAGAACCGGAGAGCCAGCAACAGGAACCTGGGCGCCCATGGTGGAGTGAAGATTGTGGGGGACCAGACGGGCTGGTCTGATCCCACAGAAGATCTGCTGTACAACAAACCGCTGAAGAAGTTCCTGAAGCACTGATAGAAAGAAGTCAGAACACACCATGCAGCACCCCCTGCTGCGTATGGGGCTGTGTAGCTGCAGACTGTTCAGAGTACCCATGTTAACCCCTGCCCACCACTGAGCGTGTTTTCTCACTGGGTGTGTATCAGCACTTAAATTGAACTCAGATCGATTAGTCAGAGGCTTTTTGCATATATGTAAACACATCAAACAAACTCAGACCCCTCTGAAATGAACCGAACTGTTTAACACGTGCGTTATGAACACAAAGCGCTCTGGGTTCGCTTCAACTGTTTTCGCCTCTAGACTAGCCATAGGTAGATCACGTGGTACATCCCCGGGAAGCTGTGTATATGTCTATGTGGGAAACAGAACAGAAATAAACAAAAAAATATGAATAAAGGAATAAGTGAAAGTGACCATTCTGTCATACGTGAACACACCACAGCACACAGTGTGAACAGCATGAAATTCTTCCTCTGCATTTAACCCATTCACCAAGTGAAGCAGCGGGCAACCAGGAACATGGCGCCCAGGGAGCAGTGTTTGGGGACGGTACCTTGCTCAGGGTACCTCAGAGGTGCTCAGCAGTCTTGGGAATCAAATCCACGACTTCCTGATCGCAGGGTGAACACCCTAACCACTATGCTACCAGCTAGAAAATAAGAAATAATACAAACCGAATAATTAATTAATAAATGGGACCTAGAGACTCTTGTCAAGATCAAGTTTCTCTACCAAGTTGCTCAGCCTCAAAGCATTCTTGCTCTTCATCAGTTGAAGAACAACAGTAGCAGAGATCTTTGTGGAAAATGTAGAAGTTTGGTAGAGCTTTTAACCATCTGCTTTTATGGAGAAAAAAATTCTAAGAATGCGAAATGTGAAGAAACAGCGGCAGGAGGTTGGATGAGGAACATAAGCTGAACAGAAAAAGAACCGAGGCCCCTTTAAAATGACCTCATGCTCTGAACATAAAAAGAACCGAGTTCCTCTTCTGTTGGTCCACTTTTAAGACCACTTCTAGAGTACTCCGTTTGGTCCCTTTAAAGAGGACTATATGTGAAAACACCCTGAAAGCTCCCACAATGGACATCAGAACTGGAGTGATGGAAGGTCATCTGATCTGATCAATCATCTTTTCTTCTACATCATATGGACAAATTTAGAAGATGTTGGAGATGTTCAGTCATCATCACAGTTTTGCTCTTGTCAACGTGTCTCAGATCCCCGGCACCACAACGTTTCTCCAGGACCATGTATCTGATTCAATGACACCTTTTAAACCAAGTGTAACCTCTCCTCATAGTTCATCAGTGCCTGTAAAACCAAGGTCTGCACTTGCTGTCCTCATAAATACTGTATACAGGCTTATATGTGTGTGTGTTTTCTATGTTTTTAGCATGCGTGCGGACGCGCGCATATGTGTTTAATGGTTTTGAACCGGTCTCTGCTCGTGCGTATCAGTGACGACTACATCCACACATTTTCTTGACGTGAGCCCACGTCATGTCATTCTTTCCCCACCCGTAATCCGATAAACCCCGCCTCCTGTCGATTGTGGTTGGTCAGTTAGTGTCCTGCTAGATGTCCTGGGATTGGCAAGAGAAGATGGTCAGGTAACGAGTCCTTTATTCAGACCCCAGAAAAGTCCATCAAACCACTTTCCTGCCGTGTGTGTCTGTTTAAACGACTCTCAGGCTTTCAGACTGTGTGGGACAGTAAGAGGAATAATAATAATAATAATTATTATTATTATTATTATTATTGTTGTTGTTGTTGTTGTTAAACAATGTCATAAAACAAATTTTGTCTTACATTTAAGAATCTAAACAAAATAAAAGAATAATAAAGCAGGCAAAATGTAACACACACACATATAGACGGACAGATAGGAAACAGCGGGCAAAAACGTGCAAAAAGGATAAAAGACTACAGTAAAGAAACATATGTACAGTATTAATTATTATTATTTTAACACTTTTTAAATTTTGATTAAGTTTCACATGTGGAAAATATTTTAAGGTTAAACAACACATTACAATCGATTCTGTGATGAGCGGTTATGCATATTCATTATTGAACACTTTACTGGCCAATCGCACGAAGTGTGTTTGTAGCCAATCGCATCAGAGGGAGGCGGGGCTTGTCCGAATGCAGGTGGGGTACCGAGTCTCCGTGGGGCTGTTGGAGAGGCGCGTGACGGTCTGTCTCCTCCACAGAGAGGATGAGGAATCTCCAGACACACAACTTTGAAATTATAAATCCGTCCGGAGCTGTTTTGCCTCCTTATTCCGCCACAGATTTGGAACCGACGAGCTAGCTCGGTTTTATGTCTCTCTATGATGCGGAAGGGCTGAATATTCCCACCTTTCCTGTCACCTTGCGGAGCCAAAAAGGTAAGACGGGTTTCTATGGTAACGCAGTGACTCGGTAATGGTCTTTCACACTGTTTACATTCACTCTTCACACTTTGGTCAAACATTCCAATTAAAGGCAGAGAAATGCATCCTTAATATATGCCTTTTCTTATAATACTAACTTTTTACTGCTGCTAAATAACAGACTTTGCTCTACAACTTAATTATTTTGTTGACAAATTCGCTTTTTTCATAGTGAGGGAGAGAAATGTCTTGTGTTGAGTCATGACCATAGTTTAGTGAGGCTTGAAAATGAGATTATTCACTTGAGGCTATGACTTAGCACGCTTTGAGATGATTATGTTGTGATGGATGAACCGAGATGAATTAAGTCATGAATCGAGATTAATAAAGGAAGACTTGACAATAAGATAATTAAGTCATTCCCACGGCGTAGTAAGCATTGAGAATGAAATAATTAAGTTGTGACCAGGGTATAGTACTGCTCAAGAATGAGATAATTGGGGCCATGACTTAGTAAGGCCTGTGAATGAGATAATTATGTTGTGATGGATACGTCAACTTTAATTAAGTCATGAGCATATAGCTTAGTAGGGTTTAGGAATTAGATAATTAACTTGTGACCATGATTTAGTAAGACTTGAGAATATGATTGTTAAATTGTGACCATGACTTTGTTAGCCTTGGAAATGAGATAATGAAGTTGTAGCCATCGTTTAATAAGGCTTGGGGAATAGATCATCTAGGAGATAATTGTGTCCATTACTTAGTATTTATTCAATTGTGACCATGACTGTGTAAGCCTTGGGAAGGAGATAATAAAGGTGTAGCCATGGCTTAGTGAGGCTTAGGAATGAAATAATTCCTGAAATAATAAAATTAGTAAAGCTAGAGAATGAGATAATTAAGTCATGGTGGTTAAATTGCAGTCACAACACATGTCATGGGAAGAAGATAATTAAGTTGTTCAAATGCTTTCCATACAAAGTTATGGCCACTACTCGACTATTGTGTTCCCGCACATTACTATGATGAGTTAACTTTCAGCTTTTCTATTCGTTTCTCATCATGACGGTTTCAACTCAACATTGCTGAGCATGTGGCATTAAATTTCCTCTCAACTGAAGGACAGCAGGGAGTAGGACTGGGCAATTTGGCATAAAATCAAAATCTTGATTAATTTAAAATTTTAACTTCATAGTTCACTGACAAGTTGCTCAGTTGTCTCAGTGTTTTAGCTCTCTATGCTCGACGTGTCGGCGGAATAACGTAACATAATGGAGCGGGTCATGTGAGTCCACACGCGGTAGTGTTTTTAAAGGGAAATGTAAATGTAAATGTAAATGAAAGTAATCGAAATAATCGACCTGGAAAAATTTGATCGATTATAGGTTCTGAATGTCGATTTTGATTACTTTTCAATTAATTGCCCAGCCCTAGCAGGGAGCCAGATCTATTCTATTAGAAAATATCAGCCATCCTTGTTAATGAAATGTTTTGTCTTTATTAGGCTAAATACTATAATCTAAAAAACACATCATCATTTTCTGGCCTCTTAAAACTTAGGAAACAGAGCAATAAGGAACTTTCCAAAAGTCTGTAGTCACCATTTCTTTTGAAATCAATTGTATTAATAGGGCAGTTTGTCCCCACTTTGCTGCAGTAATAGCCTCCGATCTTCTGGGACATATTGGAACATTGCTGTGAGGATTTGACTGCACAAGAGCATAAGCTTGCATCACAAATGCCACTGTAGCTCATCTCAACGGTTTTGGATGGAGCATGTTGATCTTAGACTTAATTTGAGGCTGCTCCAGAGCATCCAATTATAAAAGCTAGGCCTTTCTATATATATTATAAACCAATTAACCACATGTTAAAAAACAAGTGAAGGGAACATTAATTATCTCATTACAGTAGGGAAGGGAGATATGTTAGGAGTCAGTTCTTGAAGTTGTTCTGTCGTGGACAATTGTGTGTGTATGTTTGTTGCTTACCTTGAGAAGAGATGGACCAGGATGCTCTGTGTAAAGAAGGCAGTATAGTGCTCTGGGTGATGATCTACTGGAGAACCATGAGCCCTGCATTCACGTAGATGTTACTTTGAAACCTAAACATCACTGCAGACCAAAATCATCCCTTTTGTAGATGCTGTTTCCTCCTTACACACTGCTAACACAGTTCAGAAACCATTTGAGGAACATAACAAAGAGCTGCTTGCAGTTTAAATGATCTGCTGCTAAAGTGTTGTTGCAGATATGGCAGCACACCTTAAGAGATCTTGAGTCAATGCCTTGTCTGTTCAGAGCTGTTTTGGTGACACGATAGACCTACACAATATGAGGCAGATTTTTTTTTTTTGCTCTTCAAACACTGCAGAACACGTGATCTCTCTTAGTCTGTTGATGAAGATCCATCCCAAGGTAAGTCAACAAACATTTAAAGGAAATGTGTGGGATCGTAAGTAGATGACAATTCCGGCAAGGGTTGTTGGACCACGAAAGTTGTTGCCAGGCAACATGAAAGTGGAGCAGGACAGTGGAGGGAGTGTCCGGTGGTACCCGTCTGTCATCTGCAGGGGAGGAAGTTGATCTTGCTCTGAAAGGCTGCTTATGTCAGCAGTGACGTCCCGGCCAGGACAGAGACAGGGGACGGTCGCTCGCAGCAGGGACGAACACCGCTGGATCTGGGCCAAACCAACACACACACACACGCACACACACACACACACACACACACTCCTGCAGACAGCAACAGTCTCTGTGTAAGAGAGAGGAGGGGGAGGGGTGTCAAGGGCATACTAATTCAGCTCACCTTCCTATCCGTGCAGCGCTCACCTGCCTCACTTTCTCACAGAAAGAGCTTCATGTCCACTAGCGCTGCCAATTATGTCATTCGTTAATTATTCTCAGTATTGGCTTTTGCTATGCTCATACTGCAGAAATGCAAATGACCCCTTTAAACTTTAGCACCAAGCTTATTTCTTCACTTTAATCTCTTTTTCTAATGCGATTTCTCAGTGCTGCAAACATTTTTTATTTTTTATCATCAATAACTCCCCCAAACATGGCTGCCAGCTCTCCAGAGCTATGCATGTTCATAGACTCTGAAATGCAAATAAACATAATCTGTGTGCCAACATTAATAAAAAATATAGGAAAATGGGTGAAGATAAACCTGCAGAATTAAGTAAAAACTGTAATCCCAGTCATGCTGAAGGATCGGAGGTATGGGTGCGCAGTGTGCTGTTCTGTTTTGTGTATTTTACTCGGATCGTCATTTTAATAACAAAAACCCTTGATTTAAACTAGCCTACACTTTTTCACAATTCATTTTATTCCCAGAACACGGAAACACTGAAACAGAATGCACTGCAGTGAAACAACCCATGAGTTTCAGATCCACAAATCCAAAATGTGTAGATTTCTGTTGTTTTCTGTCACAAATAACCATTTTGAACATGCTGATCCATTTTACTGCCTAATGTTGACCTGCACACACACCAGCTAATTTAAGGTCAGATTTTAAATACACAGACAAATTGATCACTGATGACATATGAGATAAGGGTTAATAAACAACAAAAATGGAACGAACAGTAAACGCAAATATATGTTTAGTTAAATTTGCCATGTTTTATGGGAACTACCATCAATGATCCCAACTAGGCATCTGATAATATGCTTCCAGGTGTCTGTTAATCCAAGCACTGGGCCTAGTTTGAGCCCCAGTGATGTCACAGCCATCTGTGACTGAGAGTGTCTAGGAGTGCAGAATTTTTCTCACTTTTTCTGGGTGGGTTGTATGGTCCTCCCACAATATGTTTAAAACATCAAAATTGTGGTGAACAATCTTTACAAACTTGTGTATGTGTGTATTTATGCTACCACCTTTCAGTATTGTTTTTTCTGGTCTTTTAATTTTGCCTTCCTCCTTGAATGCTCTCTCTGAAGGTCGATGGATTCAGTGCAATCCAGCCAAAGCTCCTCGTTCCTGGAGAGAACCTCGGTAACAGTTGGCCTTCACCCATCCTCAGTGTCCAACCTGCCGTCCTTGACCTGCCCCATGGAGAAGGTTGGAAACCCTCCAGCTTTAGGCCCTCTTCAACCATCTGATTCATCCCAGCTGGATCGAGGAACCCCAGGGTCTAAGACTTTTAGCTCTGGTACTGTTAGCATCAGCCGACCCAGGCCTACTGTTAAATCTTCAAGAACTGTGGACCCTCCTGCAATTTTACCCCTAAATCCAGTTGCAACTATTCCTTCATCGCCTCCAGAGCCACCCCAACAACACCTAAACTCACAGAGCCTCAATAATGCCCAGCTTAGCCCCAATTCCCTACCCAACCCCATATCTTTCCCAAGCCCACCTGCACAGCCCAGTCGCATTTCTCAACCCTCTCCAAACACACACCCCAGTCTTATCCCTAAATCCAATCCAAACCCAAATCCCGCCACCCAGCACAGCCAAAGCTCAGAACCTAATGTGACCAACCCCAGCAGCAGAGACTTCCAGCTTCCTCTTAAGAAACCAGCCAGTGAAGATGATGGCTTTAGGTGAGACTTTTTACAGCTCATAAATATTTGCAGCTTTTCGAACACTCTCTGCAAATGTGTTGCCATAGCAATAATTTTCTGTCATGTCAAGGGAATCATGTCTTTTGCCGTAGTGTATTTATAAATGAGAGTAAGGTTTGTAATATTTATATATATGATGTTTTTATTCAAACTTTTATAGGACAGTATTGAGTAATGTTTGTTTATTTTAAGTTAATAACACCTTTAAAGGGCAGCAGAGAGTAATATTCGTACATTTTATGTGTCTATCTTAATTTTTATAGGGCTGTATTGAGTAATGTTTGTTAAATTTATGTTAATAACACCTTTAGAGGTCAGTGGTGACTAATGTTTGTGTATTTGATGTTCGTTCATAACACTTTTAGAGGGCAGCAGTGAGTAATCTTTGCTTATTTGATATTTGTTAATAATGCTTTTAGTGGGGGATGGTGAGCAATGTTTATTTGTTGTCTGTTGATGACATCTTGAGAGGGTAGCCATTAGAATTGCTTATTTATTGTGTTCGATCTGTGGCTATTAAATGTGTACTTCGGGGAAGCGAGGGAGCTAATTAGCTCATTTAGCCACTTTAGGACAGTGCTTTAATAGCTGCACACACCACGACCAGCTTATATACAATTCAATTTAGAATCAATTATTTACAATATAAATACTTCTCATGACAGGCCTGGCTTTGGTACTGTTATGCTAAGGGCTTGTTTCTATTTGCACTGCCCTAATCTTTAGCACTCATGAACATAAGCAATTTTAATAGGAGCCATTCAGAAGTTGCTGTGGGCTTAATCTGGATTTATTTAAAAATGTTTATTACTTATATTATGTATCAGGTTTATCATAAGCCATACATTTGCCCAAATCAGATCAGGTTACACAGCCAGAAATCTGGTTTGAATCTGACAGGAACATTTTAACCTGCTCTCTAAATGGAGCCTGCGAGCACTGGGCCGTGCTGTTTTGGGACACGGCATCTCTGGGGTGTTCATCTCAGCGGCGGGTAAAGCGATTAGTGCGGAGACTTTCTGATTTCACACATCAGTTCTGCAGCTCACCGTCCTGCGTATGAGTGAAAGCACCAGCTTGGAGCCCTGTGTCCATGCTGCCAGCTCCAGATTTCCTGCATACCGTCATCTTAAACTCCTCTGCCAGCAGCCTGACGAGAAGCCCTGATATTTACTGTGAGCGTGCATCTGCTCATCTCTGTGCCAAGAGCACTCTGGACGTGTTACGAGAAGTATTGATCACAAATGTTCACAACAGTTCTTCATATTCCTGTGATGCAACACACACTTTTTTGTGGCCAGATCATATAACATCATGCTTTACCTATTTCATTAGTGAGGGAGATGAGGCAAGCAGGATCTACGTACAAGGTCCACAAATGTTTAATACAACAAACAATAAACCAAAATACAAACATAAAGGAGGGGTACTCGTTTAAACAAACACAAGAATACAGCAAAACACCAAGGATACATTAAGAAAGAAAGAATTCTAAAGGGCAAGAGAGATTAGGTATTTAAAAAAGCAAAAAAACAGAAACACAGTGGTATTTATACTAACTACGAAAACAAATAACTTGGCAGGGGAAGAAGAAGACACGGGTGAACAGAATAACTAAATGAGGAACGAAAGTAATCTGCGTAATAAACCCATAGTGCTAACACTGCTATTATACCATTTTCACTGTCAGTGTGTATATACTTTTCCTCTCAGTATGATTAATGTTTGGAGCACAGGCATCACAACACAACCATTATATTGTGGTTCTCTCATGCCGTGGTTGTACTGCTATAGGAGTGGTTCTCATTACAGGTATAGTTTGAATATTAATCTCTTATTTGGATATTTTATTAATTAAATAGTTCTCTTGATGATGTGGTTCATTTATTAATTACTTGGTTCTCTTGTTAATTAAGTGGTTCTTGTTTTTATATGGTTCTTTATAGCTTAGACTTCACTCATTAAGGATGAGGTTCTGTTGTTAATGGAGTGGCTCTCATTTATTATATAGTTCTCTTCTTAATGATCTGGACCTTCTGTAATGACATGGTTCTATCATTACTGACATGATTCTTTTGTAGGTGCTCACAGTTATAATGTAGTTCTCTCATTAATACCATGGACCTCCCAATGGCAGTATAGGTCTCTTGATGGTTACATGGCCCTCTTGTTAATGGTGTGGTTCTGTCATTAAAGATGTTTTTTTTGGTTCCTTTTGCTTCCCCCCTAACCGTTATCCCTCCCTTAATGGTTCCCCTTTTTCATGATTCTCATTAATGACCCTTTTGTCAATTACATGGTTCTCTTGTTAATAGTTCTGTCATCAGCAGTGTAGTTTTTTTTCACTGACATGGTTCCCCTTTTTCATGAATAATGACATTAATGACCATTCATCAATCTCTTGGTTCTCATAGTGTTATTATTAATATAATAACATGTTTTTCTAGTTAATAGCATCACTGTCTCATTAATAAAGTGGTGTATTAATGAT
>JBBPDE010197597.1:0-16848 GCA_037974605.1 Nannopetersius ansorgii
TTTTTTTTAGAATCGAGTCGTCGACATCATCGACGCGTCGCTGCAGGCCTAGTCTGTAGTAACATAACACTGGGTTTATAGCAACCATGTGCTCGCATTTTCACAAAATTAATCTTTTCGTTTGTATTGTTTTTTATTCATTAAATTTGGAGCTGCTTCTCCTCCTGCACCGTTTGAAATATAACCATGGGTCCAACATCATAATGTCCCCTTCAATGCTAATCGATCCAGATGATCAGGACAAATGATGTTTAAAAAAAAAAACTTGGTCAGATATTTTGATTAAACAGAACCTTTCACAGCCATTAAACTCCACTTGGTGAATATTGCTACACTCTAAAACCAGTCAGTTACATTTGTTTTAAGTTTTCTTGTAATACATTTAGATTTTTTTTTTAACCTGAGTGTTACAAAATTTGACCTTTCTTACCTGTAGTATTTTTACAGCAGGGTTTTTTTGTTCTCATCTCATAAGGCAAAGTGCAAATGAGTGCAAGCCCTGTATAATTATGCAAAGTACTTAAAATAACCTTTGATACAGTAAAGGGTGTTTAAGACTGTTGGATCATTTGATGATTTGGGTAGTAAAGCATGATGGGACTGCATGATTTAGTGGAAATGAGTAAATGGTGACCAGTGTTAATTACTGGTAATGCATTTTTCCCTCTGCAGCTCTGCCTATACATGTCCTAAAACACAAATCTGCTTCTCTTCGTCAGTAATTTATGCTATTCACCTCTCAGATTCCCACTTTACTGGACTATGGGGAGGTGCTGCAGTCCCTGCTGCCTATTGAGTGGCGGAGCGTTCATCTCTTCAGCTACATCTGTGAACTCTCTCTGCTGTGGTCGCCCCTCACTGTGCCTGGTCCTTCTCGCCTCGCCTGCGCCACCCTGCTGCTCACCCGAGCGTTACACAATTACGGTAAGAACACAATCATTCATGTATTACTACAGTTGGTTCCTTTATCTTGATAAAAGTAACAGTAGGACGTTCAAAAGTAACAGATCTTTCTCATAGTATTTGCAATGTTAATTATTTCTTGAATTTACTTGTATCTTCCTTGAGACGGTTGTTCCTCATATCTTCGGTGTTCCTACAGCTCCTGTTTGGCCAAACCAGTTGGTGGAGAACACTGGCTTTAGTAAAGAGGAGTTGGTGCCCTGTGCTTCGCTGCTCTATATCAAGTGGTGAGTTCTTCTTCTTTTTTCTTAATTGACTTGGTCAGTTAAGTGTTGCTGTAGATGTTTTCTGTTTTTTTAATTTTTTACGTTTTTTTGTACTTTGAGCCCTTGGATGGTGGGGGTGGTGATCCCATCATCCATTGGATGCTTGGATATTTAGTATAGTCTAAGCTTACAATATTTTACAGTATCTGAATGGCCAGATTGATATCTGATATGCAAATCCACATAACAAAATTTCCTGTAATACTCATTTTTCAGTTCAGTACAGTAGTATTTTGGACAATACACCCAATGTTTACAAGCAATCGTGAACTACTTGCGCTAAAACAGCGTGTGGTAGTGAGCCGGTGATAAGGACGATGCGAAGTAAAGTTGAACTGAACTATTTTAACTGACTAATTCAGACTGGGTTACGGGATGAAAACTGCTTACGTCAGAAAGAACGGCGTTAGGTGCTGAAAAGTGATCTGTTCCGTAAGCAGAACTACAGGGCAGTCGATGGGACGGTGCCTTAAATGCATCTCAGACCACCTCCTGAAGTGGCTAAAGCAAAAAGATTTATATCTGTTTAAAATGCATCTTGGGTTTTAGGAAACCCTTTATTGAGCCCAGAAGAAATATTCACACCCTCTGCCGTCTCTCTGCACACTCTTCTGCCCCAACGCTCTCTTACAGCATTTTACACATGGTGTGGATGAGTTTGGCCATGCTTCAAATATTTGTTTCCTTCATTTATATAAATATTTCAGTTTCGTTATTATTTTTTCCCCTTTATCTCCTTTGACAGCTTCAGTCAAGATGCACCCAAAGACTACAGACATGTCTCCCTGATTGGAGTTAAGCAGAGATTTGAAAGTGATGTTTACCAACAGATCAGCAAAGACCAAGTGAGTATTTCTTTTTTATTATTTATTTATTCTACATTTCACAGGGTGTAAGCTGAAACAAAAGAATTTTGGAAAGTGGCTTGATTAGCTGTCATATGCTAATGTAAATGAAATACATTTACTATAATTTTGCAGTCAGGAAGGTGTTTTGATTTCACATACATTGTTTCATAGCAGCTGTTGTAAGTTGCACTTTACAAAACATGGGCAAAATTTCCACTCATTATCAGAAGTTTAAAACTTCCCAAAACCACAGAATGCAACTTAATAAAACAATAAATTGTTTAACACAAAGTTCATTTTCTTTTTCATATTTGCCTAGTTTGACAAGCAAGAACATATTCTAACAAAATTGTGTAGAACTATAAATTAGGAACTCAATGTGGTATTGATTCTTAATTTTTACGTAGCTGATTGCTACATTTTTGTAACATTTCTGTAAAGCAAACCCAGCAAGTGTGGTGCCAGTATCTTGCTCAAGAGCACCTTAGTGGTGCTACTGGCAGGACTGAGATTCAAACCAATCTGAGCACAGGCACAACAACCTCTACATTAGACCACCAACTAAGGAATCGCAGGGCAACAAAAACAAAACAAGCCGAAAAATGAAATGACAAACTGGAGCCACTGGCTGCGACAGAGCTGTAGGAATAGATTTGCATTCAGAAAAGCCAAATGAAAACCAGCATTACCACCCAATGGAAGGAAAGATGGTTACAGTGGGCTATAGAGAGGCAGTCTAAGTGTGTATGACTGGATGAGAGGGATGATAAACTAGTAGTCAAACCCTTAGTGTTGATATGAAATTAAGTGTAAATGAGGTCTTGAGCTACTGCCTGGATCTTACTGTGAATTCCTTGTATCTTTGTCCACTGTGTAAAAGTTTAAACTTTCATACAGAGTGACCTCCTGAAAATGGTTTGTAATCCACAGGTTATTGGGTTTAAAGAACTTTGCCAAGTATTGGAGGTCCCAGAGGTAGAACCTCAGATTGAACCTCCTAGTTCCAGTGGCCACTCAGCAGACATCCACGGCTTCCTGTCTTCGCCATCTGGCAACAAGAGGTGTGGTTGTATTGGCATGCTTTCATCTGCATTTATTCATTCATTCATTCATTCATTCATTCATTCATTCATTGATTTTTTAAATTTATTTATAGAAAGGTCTTTGCCCATTTGGTGCCCCCAAAGAATCCCCACACTTTTGTGACTCCGGTAGGGCTAAAATATCTGCTCACCCTTTTTAGGAGGCAAGATGGTGGCATGCAGACCCACCGAGGGGGTTTTGTAGCCACACCCACAGCTGAACTGTCCACTCAGGAGGAGATGCTCCTAGATGACATCTTAGACTGGAGCCTGGATGCTTCCTGTTCAGGCTATGAGGGTGATGGGGAAAGTGAAGGAGAGAAAGAAGCAGAGAGTGAGTACATCAGAGTTTTATAAAATATACTGGCAATTGTGGATGCTACTGTGTAGTTTTTAATCATTGGGTCAAGTTACTAAAGTCACTTGGCTGTATTTAATTTTGAGAAAGGGCTGCACAGAGAATGAGTGCCTTTGTATGTTTACCCACATACTACTGTGGTGTGGTGTGCAAAAGGGACAGTCTTGCTTTTCATTTTGGCCTCAAACAGGTCACAGCAGTCACACCAGCTATGAAAGCAGCATGGCAGGTAGCACTTAGAACTGTCCTCTGCTCCTCACACTGTCATGAAACTTTCTTGAGCATCTGTCCAATTGAAGTAATTAGAGACGCACCGAAAGGATTTTTGGGGGGGGTTTTGTGCCCGAAACTGAAAATGAGGAAACACTTGACTGAAAACCGAAACGCTGAAACATTTGTCATTACCATTATGGCTGGGACTGTGTACTTAATACATTTTATAGAGTGCTTTAAAAGATACTCAAAGATGCCTTGAGTATCTCTAACATACCTCACTAAAGTCAAGCCTTTCAATTGCATGAATTAATATTCATGGTTCAAAGAATAAATCTGTGCATTCAATCCATGCACAATATATAATAAATATATTTGAAAATATATATGGAAATATTTTATTTTTGAATAGCTTAAAAGCAAGATAGCTAAAATTATACAATTAAATATCTTCTCATATAAAACAAGTGAATTTAAGCACATTTTAATATTCTGAACTAAGTGCATGAACAAAATGCCCTTAGCCTTGGTGGGTGTGCTTGAAGGGTCTTGCCTTCTTCTGTGATTCATACTCTGCATGGCGATCGGGATGTTTTGGTTTTATATGGTAATTTAATCCTGCTGAATACATAGTGGCCTAATATTTGTTGCATACCTAAAAGTAATGTAACAATGTTCCAGAAGTGATGCGGAGAGTGAGTAAACCTTATAGACTAAACCTACACTCATGTTGAGGGTATGTGTGCAAGTGTAAAGTGTCCATCTGTCATAAAGGAACACAGCATGGCACAGCACACAGTGTGAGCAGCACAAAATTCTTCCTCTGCATGAGACTTCCCAATTAATTCTTCGCTTCTTCAGTTTCATTTCCTGTTGGAATTTTTAGAGTGTTCTTGAAAAGCTTATTGATGAGATTGTTTGTTTTTCTTTGCATAGCATCAACCCTCGCCCTCCAGTTGCAGTTCTCCACAGAACCTGCGGATGGGTGGCAGCACTGTCGAGCTCTTTCCAGTGATGACAGCATGAGTGGAACCGAAGCAACCACTGAAGCGTCCTCTAGAGGGAGCAGCCATCCCAGACCATGGTTTCACCAACCTTCGTCTTCAAAACGCCCACTCTGTATTGACCTCCACAGCTCTGGCTACTCCTCTGTCCAAAGCAGCAGCCCTTCTACCTCTACTGCTTCCAGCCTGGTGCCCTGTTCTCTCTCCCCCATAAACCTCATCTCTAGCTCGGCCTCAGCATCCGCTTCACCTGGCTTCCACCTGCTGGTCCCCATGCAGCGGCCCAGCGACTCGGCCCAAGGGCAGGTAAAGAGGAAGAACACAGCAGCTCATAGTGGGGGAGAGATGGAAGTGGAAGGGGAAGAAGAGGAGATCATGGACACCAATTTGTCACTGCTCAGCTAATAACCTCAGCAACCCTAGTCATGAGGACTGTTAAGGATGCCTCTTGTGACACTGTGGTGCCTCTTAGCACTTTCCAAGTACTGAGCCAAAAGGGTTTACACCATTGTTTCGAATCCTGTTCAGGTCATAAACTGAGCTTGTGAGGAATACTTACCAGAATAGACATCATTTAAATAAAAACTAAACAGAACGGCCTTCACAACGTCCGTAACAAATGAGCCAATTACTCACCACTACCTTCTTCCTTTTTAGTGTGAAGAAAAGTGAAGGACAGGTACAAAAACGCTGACCGTCATACTTGAATCATATCTAACTTGATGGATGCCATGTTGAATTTCTTGTTTTGTGACTGAGCGTGACTGCCCTCATAGAACCGATACGCAAGCAAGTTCTGATCAAACCATCAAACTTTCTGTGGTCTTCTTGTGTGTCAGTATGTCTGAGACATTATGTTAAATCTATAGACTTATTACTGGCTTCCCAGCCAACCCATGAGAAGAACTTTGACTCAGCAGTTGTGATTTGTTTACATACTTACATTGATATGTATTCTTTCAGCACTGAAAGCTTCCTTGAAAGTCAAGTTGTTTCATTCTGGGAGTACACTGCCACGACAATTATACCCCATATGTTTTGTATGTTTCTGTCTACCTTTTTGTGTTCTATGGTGCTTTCTGAGTCTCTGATGCCAAAGATGTTGGATTTCTGTGACTGTTTTCAAACGGCGTAGCTGACTGAATGTTCAACTGTTGTAACTTAGCAGTGATATTTGTACTGTACCATTTCAGATTGTACCAAACATATTGTGGAACTACTGTTTGACCTGTGACTACAAGAAGCAATACTAGTTTTGAATGTGGAATAACACAGAAGCCAACTGTGTTGCTACTAGCCCTTTTTAATGTGTGATGTTGGTTTGTGCCGTTTCTTCATAACCTCGAATGAAATAGCACTTTGTTTTACCCAGCGCTGCAAAAATATTCCCAACGCTGTGATGTTTGCTTGAACAATCAACAAGTATATTTGACTTTTTATTCAGTGCTCTGCAGGTAAAGTCTACCTGGTTTATGACAAACGGAGGACAACATAAAGCATTAAATTATTACTTGCTGGATTTGGTCAGTACTGTATTTCACATTAAGGGTTGTATCTGTAAATAACTTGATACTGTGTACATATGTAAATTGGAAATGGAAAAGGCAGTACTTGAAACAAAATGCTGAATGTGTAAAAAAAATAAATAAACTGTTGCAGTAGGTGACTGAGTGAGCTATGGACATTTTTATTTATGTATTTTTTTTTAAATGCCACCCCCCTCGAAATACAGGATTGGTCTCTTCCTGGTGTTTGGTGCGTTGGCATAAACCATCCCTAGAGCGCGTGTAGGGGTGACGGACACTATCTGAGACCCTCTGCTGTTCGGTCCGACCCGTTCTTGAGGTTCTGAGAGGCCGGGTGAGAAGAACAACCTGCAGATTCTTTCTGGTCATTTTGGGACGTCTTTGTCTATGCTCACGTGACAACAGCTGGGTCACGTGATTGTGTTGACTGATGTGGCTGCTCGGTGCAATGTCACCCGAACCGGCCCTGCTGCCTCCTCGGAGCTCCAGCTTCTCCCTCCAGACCTGAGCTCCGAGTGTGTTGATGTTCTCTCTCTGAAAGGCCTGTCTTCCAGCCTGCGGAAGCTAATGAAGTCCCTGTGCCCAGAAAACATCTGACCGTCTGCATGAAGCTGTGCTCGGATCCTCCAGCCTTATTCTTCTTAAGAAGACCTTTCAGGGCAGATGTGTTTGGTTCTCCCTGCGTTTGTGTGACACACAAGCTCTGGCAGGCCTCCAAGGAACCGACCATCTCAACCCGAACCGATCCCTGATCAGACCCGACAGCCCTCCCCATTAACAGGTAAGTGAAGGAGTATTCGCCACTCTTCCTCCTTTGTTCCTCAAACACGCGTAATTTAGACTATTCTGTGAGGAACGACAGAATATGAAAATGTTAAATCTGATAGAAAATAGCATCGATCTCCTCCAGGCCTTCTGTCTAGTGTTTGTGCGGGTTTTCTGTTGTATGATTTATTTTTCTGTTGTCAGGTGTGTGTTTTGTAATCTGCTAGTATGTGTGATGTTTTCTGTTATCGGTTAGTGTGTGTTTTCTCCTGTCTGGTGTGTGTTTGTGTTATTGATACTGTGTGTGTGTGTGTGTGTTTGTGTGTGTGTGTGTGTGTGTGTGTGTGTATCTGCAGGACCTTCACCCTCGGTCCAGCTGTTTATGACTTCCTTGTTTATTATCATGAGCTCAGCTAGGTTCGATCCACATGGTTTTTTTTATTCATCACATGAGATTAGAATCAAAAACTTTTATGTGTGTCATTAGAGCACCTTGTTATTGCAGCTACATCATCACAGATTCTGGAGCCTAAAGTAATATGGGTCATTGGAGGGTGTGTGAACTTGGTACTCATATTTTCTATCCTCTAAGTGATCGAAGCCCCAGAAACCTGATCACATGACTACTAAAATTAGATAATCATTAAATGTTTTTAAACTAGCCTCACAACACAGAACTTAAAGTATCTGCTGCCTGGCTTGGTGCCTGACATCACAACACCTTCAGAGGTCGTGTGGAGTCCAAGCCTTAGTGAGGCAGAGTTGTTTTGGTGGCACGAGAGGGACCTGCAGTATATTAAGCAGATGGTAGGTGATTGGTGTAATCCTGCCATTTTCCCCAAAACGTCCCAATCTAGCCAGTCAGTGTGTGCAGTATTTCAGGTATGCTTTCCTTGTTCTGCTGTTTTTGTGAGCCAAGTACATTTCTCTTTTTTTTTTTTTGTAGGTTGTGTAGCTGTGATCAGTTGCGATGGCTATTCTGCGACAGTTTGGATTGCTCCTCTGGAAGAACTATCTTCAACAAGTGAGTTACAGTTTTATTAAAATTGTATTTTGTTTTTGTTTTTGTTTCTGAGCACATGCAGGCAGTTTTTTATATGTCTGTCAGTTATTCAGGATAGGCAAGTTTTACATTTCTATAGGCAAGTTTTACCTGTTTCTTATTGTGATTCTTTTGGGGCCATTAGTCATGCAAACGTTGAATTTGGCCTCTGTTAAGGTTGCATAGTAATGCAATCTTAAACCTAGGATGTCGTCTCAACACTTCAGAGATTTCAGGGGGAAAAAAAAACAATTTTGAGGATGAACTGTGATAAATATGCCCAGAGGCATGAACTAACAAGGTCAGTTTTGACTTAAAAGCTGTGTTGGACTTCCATTGCTAGTGGTGAAAATTCTTAATTTGATGTTCTATGTTGTTTACCCAGACATTGCTAATGTTGCAGAACTGTGTTGCCTTTATAAAAAAAAGTTGAGCTTTATAAAAAGATACTTTGTAAAAACAGAAGGTGGTTGAATAGGAAGAATGTCATTTCAACCATATACACAGTACATCCTGAAACAAAACAACGTTACTCCAGAACCATAGTGCAACACAAGAACAACAACAGAACACCACAAGACTACTATATAAGTGTAGACAGGATAAAAATACAGAGTGCAAAACATTCAGTGCAGCCAACGTTTGAATAAATACAGTAATATACTGAATTCTAGCAGCAGAGTGTGCAAAAATGCAAAACAGAGGTAGACAACAACAAAGGATTCACTGTGCATATAACGACAGAGAATGTATATAATAAAGCTGTATTTATAGTGTTACTTGGGGTGTACGTTGTTTAAGGTAGGGGTGGCGGTGGTGTAGTGGGTAGGATTCTTGCCTCCAGACCTGATGATCTCAGCTGTCCTCACTATCCTCTGTGCTCTCCATAGTCCTTCTGTAGCACGTGGTGAGGATTGGGACGGGGTTGTCCTCATCAGTCTCAGGAAGTAGAAAGCAGTTAAGCAATTTCCTTTAGGATGAAGCCGGGATCAAGTTTTCTGATGAATACCAAGGATTTGGTGCTCTAAACAATCTCCACTGAGGAGCTGTTGGCATCAGGAGGGCGTGATGCAGTCACTCTTCACTGAACATCAAAAACCACCTGTTGTTTTCTCCACATTCAGAGACAGGTTGTTGGCTCTCTGTATGCCACTTCTTCGTTCCTGCTGATCAAACCTGCCAGGGTTTCAACAAATTTGATGATATGGTTTGAGCTGTGCATTGCTTCAGAAAGGGCTTGGCCCATCTGACAAGTACTATATATGCTGGCATGAGCATGACCTAGAGTATCTGAGGTGGGGACAGGGCTAGGGAGGACTGATTTGACTGATTAAAGTCAACAATTAGTAGTGACAATTAAGAGTCCACCTGTTTTCAAGCTAGGTGGCGGTTTACATTAGCGCTGGGAGGGATGAGCATGGCGGTGAGTTTCAATGGTCTGCATCCAACAGTCGCATACTGCAGCATTGAGCAGTAACTAGAGAACAGCACACTTTTGTCTGAGCAGAACGTTAGCATGTTGCTAATCTGATGTGTTCAGAACGCTGTCTTTATTAAAAAAAAAAAAGAAAAAAAAAGTCTGTCCCTGAACTCATGCTTGGTAGTTTTCGGATAGCTTTTATTCCAGCAGAGCGGAGGACAATTCTCCAGCGTTAACAACAGGAACATAGAGATTTAACATTTATAGGAGAGCTGGAGTGTAGCCCTACTTGGAGACTATTATGGAGATTAATTGTATACAGCAAACTCTAATTTCATATATGTAACACGATTTGCAACAATAGACATATGCTTCTGCGCTATAATGCATGTGGCTGTCTTTCAGTGATTAACACGATAATCTGCAGTCTGCATAAACTGGAGATGATCAGAGATGGCCAGCGCTTAGACATTTGCACCACTTGGGAGTGAGAACGTAAATTTTACTCGATTGACTTTTTGACCAAGTAACTGTGACAGTCCTAATTTTGACAAATCCAAAAGATCCAGTAAACCCTAACCCTAACTGAAAGGGGCAATTTCTTGTTTGAAACAAAGCTGCTTAATTCACTAAAGGTGTTTCAGAAAGGAGCAAAGCTGATTTTCAAACATCCCTTAAACCCTTTTAAAAAGGTTTATCTATCCTCTGATGTATGTTTTGTGTGTTGTTTAATGGTATGATGTAATGGTGTATTGTTGGTACTGAACTGAAGCTGTAGTAACAGAAATGATTGACCAAAAAAATCTAAAGCTCTGTTGTTTGCTTTCAGCTGGCAAGTAGTTTCAACACAGTAACTTGCTCATGAATACACCTTTATCTGTGTACTCACTGTGACATTTTCATTTATGTATGAATTTCAAAATCTCAATACAGGAGTGAATCATAGAGTTACTCCATAAATCCCAGTTTCCTTCTTTTCAGTGCTATCTTTCACTCTGCCAAACCCTTTCTGCCAGACAGGAGTGTGCATTTAGCCCACCGATGCCCTGTTTGTTCTGTGGTTTTGCCTGCTTGTGCATCACACAGACAACATTTAAGCTTCTTGGACTGAACTCACACAATCAAATGTTTTATGAAATGTTGCAGAAGGTCTTGCTATTCCAGTTCCCTTGGGGGGGGGGGGGGGTTGTTTGTCCTCTTTCTTCCTGCTGCTGCAGTTGTGGTTGCTGGGAGACAAGGTCCAGCGGAGAATAGCCAGGAAGCTGTGGACTAGTCATGGCCTCATTATGGTCACTATCAGAAGTGTGAGGTACCATTTGTTTGATCAGGCAAAGAACATGGTTAACATGGAGGTCAGAAGTTCAGAGCTGAAACAGTGCAGGGAAACAAAAAGGACCAAATAGTTATGAAGAGATATAGCTAGTTAAGCCTGACAACTCCACATTACATACATCATTACATACATTTTTATTAGAATAAACTATTGTTCCATGTTACAGCATCAGCTATAAATGTTATGTTTCAGATTGGCAGGGTTTTTTCATGGGTCTGTGCTCCTAGCATAGGGTGTTTTTCCCTATAATGTCTTTCACTCTGTGTTGTGGAGTTGCTAAACAGGAAACGTCTCACTCCTGGTCTGTCAGCATTGCTGACAGTACAGTTATAAGCAGTCAACCTAATGCCTTTTGTCCAGTCTGATGAAAGAAGTGTTATTTGTGATCCAAGTTAGTATTTGTTCTACTTTCGGATTTGTATCTGCAGAGTCCATATGAACTTCCTTATTTTCTGATGGTAAGTTTCAGTAAGGTAAAAAATTTGTTTTGGGCGTTTTCCGATTACACTCATACTCAGCATAGACTTTTGTTGTTTGTACTTACAGGTCAGTAACTGCTCCGGTCAAAGGTGTTGGCACATTTCATTGCCACAGTGAATATAGTTTACCTGCGAGGCTTTGTTGTTGTAAGGTGTGAAGTGTTGGTGGACAGTTACTGCTAAGAAAGTATCAAATTGTTATATATGTGATTTCTATTTTAACAAAATAAAATCTGTTTGCTTGCAACACTTTGTCTGAGGAGAAGCTAGGATACAAAAAAGAGATAAATGGAAATGAAATCACACTGTTAAGTAAATGGCCTGGGCCTCATCCCTACATCCTTCCATCACATGCCTTTATTGTTTAATGCCATATTCTGTTTGGTCTCTTTCCCCTACAGAAGCGTCAGATTTTGGTCACGCTGGTGGAGATTGCCCTGCCCCTCCTTTTCTCCGCTATCCTGATTTTCCTGCGTCACAAAGTGTCCGCAACCACCTACCCCAATGCAACACACTATGGGAGCTTCTCGCTGGACAATCCACCTATAGGGCTCCTCCGCGGCCTGCAGCTCGCCTATGTGCCGGCCAACTCCAGCGTGGTGCGTCAGGCGGCCGAGGACGTGCAGCTCAGTCTGAGCCGTGGCTTCATCAGTGCTGGTAAGATCACTGCTGCAGAAACTGTATTCTATTCTACTCTATTCTAGCACCCATCATGCTAAAGACATTCAGGTGAAGGCTGGTTAACTAGGTACACAGGAGGCTAGAATACAACAAAAAGTTTTTGAGGGAAATTTGCATGGCTGGAAATGTTTTGCCTCAAGACCTCCTGCTCCCCAGGGCATTCTACCAGCTATGCAGTGGCGTTGTGTTACATCAGCTTTGTTAAATCACAGGAAACAAGAAACCATGCATTGCCGTGTGTTACAGCTGGTGCGGTACATGTAAACCTACAGAGAGGGGAAAGTACTCATACACTTATTTCTGTTATCTAATTTACATTCGTTGCATGTTACACATAAAATCTTTTGACTGAACATACATACCGTAATGTATGCATTCATACGGCATGTTTAACATTTGATAATAATAAGGAAAAACATTAGTACTGTCGATGTTGGCAGTTACAGCTTTTCCTTTATTGCACTCAGAAAGAGTCAAGTGTTTAGGTGACATTGAAATGATGATAAGCTAAAATACTTTATATTTATTAATTTTACTTCTTTATCTGTAAGCTTGTAGAAATAAGTTATACTGTTCTTGTCCAGGTAGATGTATTGTAAAATATCAGATGATCGGCCAGCAAATCCCATCCATATACATACATGCTTCCCTATTTTAAACTGGAAAATGACTCGGCCTGTGGTTGCCAACCCAAGTCCTGGAGGCACCCCCTTGCCTCACCCATTTCAGTGTATTTCAAATGTGTATATTTTAAACATGTAATCATTTATGCTTATGAATACATGCATTTTATTAATGTGGAAAAGATGTGATTAAAATCGCATAGATATGTGCACCGGGTCTAGATCTGAATACTTGCTTCCCCTCACAGTGAGAACTGAGAGGCAGAGACAGGTTTCTAGAATGATGTCATCTATAATTTTTCAGGTTGATATGTGTTTTTTGCTCCTATAAAATCCCAGAAAGGCTGAAGATAATATGGGGAAAATGGGATGGACGGTGAGTCATGCCTGGGTTCTTCTGGACAGCTCTGCTGGGTGTGGCTAAAAAGAGGCATGGCCGACTGCATGAAAAATACAGAGAAAGACATGAAGCAGCTGCGGATTGCTGCAGTACTTACAGCTCTGGTGTGTGAAATGTGTCACAGTGTGTCATCGTATCAAAGAGAGCCTTTCTCCGGTGCATGGTCTCGGCTGGCTGAGAACTCGCTGACACGGCTGTGTGGGGCTGAAAGAGGAAGAGAGTGCAGAGACACGGTTTCCATGAAATCATAATACAGTCCAGTTCAGGCCAGTCCAGTCAAACAGAGCCAGATCACTTGACCGTGGATGAAGCTGATTGGAGCATTATAAGACTTCTGATACTGCTTTATTGCTTTGTCATTAATGGGTGGTCGGAACTATAGTTTTGCTTGGTTTGTCTCTGGTTTTTAATTCTAAAGGTAAACTCTTTGGAATAATCATTCATTTGTTACTCTGCCAAAAGCTGCTTCCAGCTGCCGATATCATTGCGTGTTAATCAAACCAGGAGAACAGGAGGATCATGCCTTAAGCAAAACCGGCTGGTGGAGAACAAGAAAAGGAGACCAGTGTTTCTCCAGAAAGAAGACTGGGCAGCGAAACCTGTCAGTCCTCTGTTTTTTCTGTGCTGAGCCTGAAGTTCATTTGTGGGAATACACATCAACAGTCAATAATACAGAAATTTCAGAAGGCCTGAAATTAAGCTCATTATTAAACTGCAGTTCTCTTGTCACTTTATATTAATATAATGGGATCTGTTTTCCTTGCTTTGAAATTCACATTTTGCATTAAAGTATAACAGAATCATTTTTAATGCATTTAATGCGTTCTGTTATTCCTTAAACTTTATAGATTCCCATGGGGGAAGGAGTTCCATCCAGTTTGTACTCCTGTGGTAGTGTGTAGGCTCTCGATGCCTCAGTGAAACCTGGTACTATATCGTCCCTGAGCTAACTGATCAATAATGTAATATATAATAATTAATAAAACATCATTAATCACACCAGGCCACTATCTTCTAGCTTCACAGTCCAGTTCTGAGGCTCATATGGTAATTCAGGTGCTAATGGTGGTGCCAAGGGTCGACATACACAGCAAACTGCCATGCACTGTGTGTTTGGACACATTTTTATCAAAGCATGGATGTTTTTAGCATGGATGTACTAAAATAGCTTTTCTGAGGAACGAGACCAGCTAACCCCCCCCCCCCCCCCTTCAGTGGGCCTAACCTTAAACCTAAACCTAACCCTAACCCGTAGCCCTCTCATTGCCGTTCTTGCATCAGTTTTGCTAGATGCTAATCACTGCAAACTGGGAACACCACACAAGGCCTGCTGTTTTAGAGAGACAGTGATTAACATCTTCACAGTTTAGCTCTTGTTAAAGTTTCTCAGTTTCTCCTCACACTATTCCTGTGAAAAACACATCCACTTTAATGTGCGATTGTTTACTTGCTGCCTAATATATCCCACCCCTTGGCAAGTACCAATTTAATGAAATAATCAATGTTGTTCGCTTCATCTATCTGTGGTTTTTATAGTGTATGAGGCAGCATAGCAATATATTAAGGCTGTAATTACACACAACTTTTCCATCATATGGTATTTTCCTCTTACGGATTCCGTGTATACAGGTCTGGTCCCACCTGTACCAGAAGAACTGTGCACTTCCTTGCGGTGTTTGTTAAATGTTCCTAATCTGCATATCCAGAGAAAAGACTTGATTGTAATTGTAATTAATTGTAATTAAGCATGGCAAATACTTCAAATGGCATTTTGTAAATTAAATAAAGTTTTAATGAATGCATTAGCATCCAGAGTGTATACAAAACAAAAAATAACAGAAGAAAACAAAAATTCTACCTTCCTATTTCGTAGCCATTTTTCATAATTGACCAAAAATAATAAGTGATCAGTGCTGTGCAATATTTGAGTGATTGAAAAACATTATCATCTCTTTTCTGTCTCGTTTTCCATGAGAGTGCTTTTGTTTATGGTAAAGTTAGGATTTTACTGTGATTTCATGATACCTAATATTTTGCTGGATGTGTCAGTAGTACTATACACTAAAGAAAGCTTCTGATTTAATGAACGAGGAACTGCCATTTCTTAATCTTTTTATCATGCTGCTACTTTTAATCACTTTAATCAGAGAGTGTAGAAATGACTTCTTTTATCAAATGCCTTACAGAATGCACAAGGTGCTAAAAATCTAGTAAATCTCTTCTTTTAATTCTCATGTATGTGTTAATCTCCAGTGCGTGGTTTCGAAACTGAGGAGCACTTTGAGGACTTTGTGAAGACTGACTCTGAATCAGGCAATATTCTAGCAGCTGTGGTCTTTGAACACTCCTTCACCCACGATGATGAGCCGCTCCCTCTGCAGGCAAGATCTTTAAAAACAACTGTTGTGACAGTGTCTGTGCTCTTGAAAAATCATACATTGCCTATAAAGGTCAGAAGAGACAAAAGCATTTAAATTTGTTAGACTGGTCGAACCACTGTATGATTCCTTGTCTAACTGGTTTTGTGGAATTCCTGTTTGTGGATTCTGAGAGCTCTGGCTTTATTCTCGCTCCACGCATGCAACCTCTAGAGCTTCATTTCAGTGTTCATTGTGTTACCCTCTAATTAGACTCACTGAAAGATACTTAAAGGGGTAGTTCTTCAGGAGTAAGCATGCCTTGTGTCTGTTAAGTTGGGAAGGATTTTTGTTGTTTGGTGATGTTCACATCAGTGTCTCACTCATTTTCAGTTTTTGTTTATGGTGTTCTGCCAATTTTGAATTGTTTTCCCGATGCAGTCTCACTGGCCATTTTCTCTCTCTCCCTTTCTTGTCCCTGCAGGTCAGCTACCACCTGCGTTTCTCATACAACCCCAAAAACGCTCCGTCCCGGGAGAAGTCCGAGCTGAATCCCAATAATGACTTAGACTGGCACACACTTAGCCTTTTCCCACTTTTCCAGCTGCCGGGACCCAGAGAGCAGCGTGACATGTCTGGAGGAACGCCAGGTCAGTCATTCACATCAACATGAAATTTGGATCAATGAGCCCTTAGGGTCGTATCTTAAAGAGAACATTAACCTTTGCGTTGCTTACTGGCAGGCTGGGGGAAATAACGCAAATGCTTAACCCGGCAGAGAGCTGAGCTCTGTATTTTCTGTTTACTAAATGGGCTCGTTTAGCATACTCTTGCCAGGACCAAACATTTGCTTAAACAAACATACCACAGGCAGAAATATTTACATCCCATGAGCCTGTGACACCTGTGAGTCCTGGAGATTGTCTTTCTCAATTTATTTCCTCTTTCTAAGCAAATTTTGTATTGATTTATTCGAAGCTAGAACACTATCTCTTGCTAATTATATGCAGGTGACAGTGTAATAGGTTTAGCATTGACAAGCATGTTAAGGTTAACACATGAGCCATTTGAGGTGTTCACAGTTTAGGTACTTATTCAAATGAGTAATGAGAATAGTACAGAAATGTTTAATCTAAGCTTTTTCTGAATCCATGTGATGTACTTGTGACTGGGTGAGAAAAACAGTTTCTCAGCGGTACTGAAAAACAGGGAAAATGTGGGTAGGTGTCATTGTACTGTAAAACAAACCCATATCTTGCTGCAGTTAGGGTCATGAAACACCAGACATGTTTGTTTAATTTTCTCGGACAGAAAAAGAACAATTTTAATAGGGGCATGAAGAAGATGCCATACTATCTGGTAAAAGTATTTTTGGGTTCTTCCCCAGTGTGCCTTTCTCTTTTCCACATTTCAGAGTAGGGCTGGGCGATTTGGCCTAAAATCAAAATCTCGATTAATTGAACATTTTAACTCGATTACGATTAATGA
>JBBPDE010197606.1:0-16847 GCA_037974605.1 Nannopetersius ansorgii
AGAGAGAGAGAGAGAGAGAGAGAGAGAGAGAGAGAGAGAGAGAGAGAGAGAGAGAGAGAGAGAGAGAGAAAGACAGACAGGACAACAACAAAGAAACATGCTCAACTCACAACTACAGCTACTACTACTAACAGCACCACTACTGCTACTAGCACATCCCAAATGCCATGCCATGTGACCTTGAGCCTAACTGGTGGTGCCCAGAGCAGCATGCCTTCAGTCTAGCTCATCATGAGCTAGCCAAGGCATGGGCACAGCCTCGGCTAGAACAATACCTGAACCCCTTCACTGTCCAAAGCCTGAGCGCGCACTGACTGGGACCCATCATCGTCCCAAGCCGGCTCTGCAGCTGGAGCGCCCACTGGTTGGCTGCCCTCATCATCATCCCAGGTAGGATATACTGGTTCAGCGCGCACAGGTTGACTACCATCATCATCCCAAGTAGGCTGGGTAGAATCATCCCCCCAGCCAGTGCGCACAGGCTGGCTACCATCATCATCCCATGTCTGGCTGTCTGTTTGCTGCAGGGGGGCGGGGTTAGGGCCGTGTGGAGTGGTGGGGGAGCAAGGGAGGGAGGGCATATGGGAGCCAGGGGAAGGCATGGCCAGGTGTCAGTCACAGGGACCAGTGAAGGAGGAGCGAAGGCCAGGAGAGTGTGAAAGAGGTGAGCATTGCTATGACTCAGGATTCAAACAAGAATGCTTTTTTGGAAAATTAAGAGCTCTTACGTTGAACATGCAGCATTAGAGGTATACAGTAGTACTGATTATAACTGTATGTACAAAAGTTTGGAGTATTGCTTTTAATTGTCTGTTGCATGACGGTGTCAGCATTTCTTAATAATTGTGAAGTCTACAAAAACAGCCAATCAAATCTCTTTTGAGATAAAGTTACATCAAAGTAAAGTAAGCAATTCTCTACGCAGCATTTGTAGTTACTAAAGGCTGATTACAAATTAAAGACAAACAAGAGAAACAGACACATTTACAAACGTGCGTGAAAAACATACAATACTGCTGAGTGCATGTTAACAACACACTTACCTCCCATGAATCCCAGGTCTTCAGCCAACCACAGTGTTGAGGAGATTTTAGAAAAAATAAAATTGGGACAAAACATAAATATGAGACTAATGAACAACTAAAACCAACCCAAACATCTCTGACACGTCTGGAGTCTCCGGAGTCGGAGAGGCAGTCGGAGAGACACACCTGTGGGTTGGTGGCACTTGGTGTTGTAGCAGCCTGCAGTGCATCCAAGTCCATGTCCAGAAGATTACTAGTGGCTGGTTCATTATACTATTGGAGGGGAGAAACAGTTAAAAATTATTTTAAATAGTTTAAAAAATCTGTGAAAATCCCCCTAGCCTTATTCCAGCTTGAGCTTCGATAAAGACTGACTTCTGTTGGAGACGTTACACTGATGCCTGGTGTAGATGAAGCCTCATCAAACAGGTTAATAATGTTCTCCTGCTTTAGATCCTTTGATGGAGTGACTTTCGGAGGTGGAGGAACAGCAGGTTTCAGCTGTTAAAACACAACAACATGCTTTTACTGAGTGAAGAGAAATGTTAACGTGTTCACAAGTAAAGTCATAGACCTAAAAAAATATTCTTTAGAGCACTGCCGACGAAAAACAGCTTTGGTCTCTTAAAGAATTCTCAGTGAATGGCTTTTAATGGAATATCACACAGCTTTAGGCCACATGTATAGTGTGCAGCTGATTGTGAACAATAATTTAAACACTTTTCCTTTAGAAAAGAACATAAACATGCTAGCATGAACATCACAGAACAATACCCTTTTCTCTGTATTATGCCATTTTTGGCACCTTTATTTTGTAGAGTGTAGGTAGTAACAGCGAGACTATTGCTGAACTGGACTATTATAAGGCCACAGTAGTGTATCATTAGTACCTTGGATGGAGACTTGGGGATGGCAGGGGGTCCTCCTGGGCTCAGAGTGTGATTGGCATCTTGTATTCTTTCACTAGAAAATGAAGGATAGCTATATTAACTGCATCTCCATAGACTTATTTGCAATGAGGGACCTCTTATTCTCATGCTGTTTTAGGCCCCATTCAAGCCCAGCTGCTGTGCATCGCAAACCCTAACCTCCGCAGGCAGTTCTGTGTCACTCGCCTACATTAGCCTAGCAGTGTCATTCAAAAACTAGGCTTAGTCTGCAGAATCCAAAGCACCTTTTGTTCATGCCAAGAGCCTTAGATAAGTTGTTCCGTATGCAAATTCATTCTATACATGCAAGCTTCTGGGTGGATTCACATAACGTGACTGAACAGGAACTACAGACGACATGAAGTGTAGAGTTTCCATCTGAGACAAGACAAAGCGCCGTCCGCGCGGCAGCAAACGGGAGCAAGGCAAAAGCCCACATACATACACAGCACGCATACACACACACACACACACACACACACACACACACACACACACACACACACACACACACACACTACAGCACTACAGGGCTGCCACTGTTACCTCCTTGGAGCTGCTGCTGATGTCCCCCCTCGGGTATCTGCTTTTCTGTGAGAGTGGTGTTGGTGTTTATTTGTTCATTTATTTATGCTTTTGCATGTTTACAGTGTTGTCAAACTAAGCAGACATGCTTGTATCTGTCGTCATACACCTCTACTGAACTGGAAAAGTCTCTGAAAAATGTGTAGTTAATGCAGACTGTTCCGAGGCGAATAATCATCACAGCAAACAAAACAAACATGTGACTGACCTGGACACGTCCTGATTCTCCAGTTTCACCAAGGTATCGTACATATTCTGGCTCAGCTGTAACGGAAAAGCCAACGTAAAACCAGACGTTCATCTTATATAGGACAGCAAGCGTTTAAAATGTTAGGTGGAGTAGAGTTCAGACGTCAGCTCATAAATATGTGTGGGGCTCCGTTTCACATTTTACATTTGTGCCCTCTCAGCCCGAATCCCACTGCGTCCTTTCTATCACCCATCGAGTTTTTGTCTCAAAAGTTCATGTGGAATCAAATGTTTGGGATTTCATTTCATTTGTTAAGGCAGAATATCTCATCAATTACGAATTGATAATTAACTGATCATATCACAAGCTCAAATAATGGTTTAAATGGTGTTATATTAATTTCCCTGTCCTGTCAGGTTTTGTCTGGTTTTGGACAGGATTTCCTGAGTTCATGTCAGTTGCAGACGTAATACTTGATGATGTGACTCAGACAGGCTTGGGTTCCGTGTTTCTGAGCTCTGGAGTCCTCACCTTCCCTATCTCTCTGTGGAACTTCTCCTCCAGACCAGAGACGCTCTGGAAAGTGTTCACATAGAAACCAACACGACTACAAGAGAGAAAAGAACATCTACATCAAAAGCATTATATTTTTATGGCCATCCATTTATTACAGTGCAGGAGACTATTCCAGATCCCACAGGCGAAAGGCAGAGAGGCCATTTCATATTTCAGCTGGGCTGTGGATAGAGACATGAAGGTGAAACGGCAGATAGTTTAAATTCTGGGCTTCCACTGAAAGATTATGAAAGCCTACAAAATCCACGGTTTCAGGGGGAAATGCTACATGATGGAAAAATAAATCTATTTTTATTTCTGTCATGTTCATGCCCATTGCTGACTACTAGCACACAGTTTGAACATAATAAAGCACCATTAAACTGAAGCAGCACTAAAAGTGCAGTTAAAACGTAAAGCGATGATTAAAACCACAAAAGCTAGGTGAGTTTTTCTAGCAACTTCAGGCCAAAATTATTGATGGTTTATTCACAACAAACAACTGAATACTTGATATTGGTGCTAGTGGCAGGGAGCAACTAACAGCTGAAACGGTCAAACAGCTGAGAATGACTCTTTGTCTTTTCTGCAGTAAGAGAAGTGTATTATAATGATGCTGAATCGCTGTTGAACAGCAGAACATGTTTACCTGTTCCAGAGTGATGGAAGCTCCTCCTGAAGATCTATATTGATATCCTCAAACACCTTCTGTGCCCTCTCTAACTCTTCTTCTGCCTTTACACAAACACATCAGCAATTACTGGTTACAGAGTATCCAACACTTTCACAGACCAGCAGGACACCTGCGTTAAAGAAAAAAGGTGTGTTTAATTACCTGACACCGGGACAGGTTTGTCTGAGCGACGTTATGTGCTGAAAGAATCCCCTGAGCCCACCCGGGCGTGGCCCTCTCCAACAAAGACGTTGGCTAAAGAAAACCAGGCAAAAGCAGAAGGAAGAATGAATAAGAGTTCCCAAAACAAGCAAGCTGCCATTTCTAGGATTAAATGGAGCGTCATATATTTGATTAAAGGCACCCTTTGACAAGGTCAGGAGGATCATGAGGATTTCTGTCTCATGAACTGAACTATGGCACTGTTGCAAAACTATGTGTCAAAAAAACCCTGGGCACGGTTACCTTCGTAATCTTAACCCCGCCTTCCTTTTTCTTGCCCTTGTTTACGGAAGCGAAGTTGTGGCGGGCGCTGTCGAAGTCCACCAGCTTCCGGTCTCGCTTGGCTATACGCGCCTTCGAAAGGAAACACGCTTTTAGCACAGGAGCGCTCACGAATCGCCCACATCTGAACAAATTCTGCATTTCATTACTTTAATATCTGGAAACTGTCCCAAGTAAGTGTCCATAGAGATCAAAGCGTGATCCACCAGCTTCTGGTGAAAGTCTGTCCACAGGAGGTCTGAGTCCTGCAGGACACAGCAGAGCAGAGATATATGGGTTCAGCGAAACGAACACATTTCTATTTTTGTAAAGTGGCAAACACAACCACACTCACACACCCACATCTACAACTATCTCTACACAGAATGTTCTAACATCCGTCTAACTTCAGGTGATCAAGCTACTGTTACGTCTAAGTAATGCTGACATTATTATGTTTAAGCCTAGAGCTTTGAATTACCTCTCAACTGTTCTGCCATTTCCTCTGACACATTTCTCACATTCAGAAAATAAAGAAATCAGAGAAATGATGGACAAACAAACCAGACTTCGAGCGAACGACAAATATTCTGTATGTCTACAGCGTGAGGAAAAACATTTGAAACAATGTAAGTAAGAAAGAATTCTGTCGTGATAATGTTAATGAGAAGAGCCAATTAGACACTAACCTCAACGACAGAATCCATTTCGTCTTTGCCGTACCACTCCGGCTCGTACATGTCAGCCAGGCACTCCTGCAGGCGCTTGGAAGACTCATGCATCGCTGATAAACGACAAAGAGCAAGACACCAGCAATTAAACTACAAACGCTTAATGAGTAATCAATCAGGATAACACAGTCAACCTCTAATTAATGAGTGCACCTTTAACAGCGGCCAGATAGGCGCGCAGGTCCCTCTGCAGCTTGGTGCCCTCAGCCTATAAAAATATCACCAACATTTATGTGAATTATGTTATAAACACACTACAAACGCAGAGTGAATGCAAAACAGAGCTACACTGTTTCACGTTACTGATCCAAAGTTCTCACCAGCTGTTTGTTGAAGTTAATGACTCCTTCTTCAAATGCAAGGTCTTTTGTTTCATCCGCCTTGCCAAGCTTTTGCATCACCTGAGAGATCACAGGGAGGATCACACTGTAGTAGTGGGACAGTAATGTTAAATCCACCGATAAAACACTGCAGCGGTATACCGACCTTTTCCTGCTGTACATTTTACCAGTCAATTCATCCGGTCCACCCAGATACCTGTGTTTCGTAGCTGAAATGTGTTTTGTAATGACAGGCTATAGTCCATCTGCTTTCTCTGCATCATTTATTAGCTCAGTTCACACTATTCCTCAATAGCCAGGATGCCCAGGAGACAGAAAGTGAGCATGTTTTATTGGGGTGGTGGCTCATTCTCACACTGATGGAGTGGTAGAGGCATGTTAGCTTGTGTATAAGACTCTTGCAAAGAAAGAGCATTTCAAATCTTCAAGCTGAGCCACTTCCTTACAGACCAAGAACTGGTCAATACACATCAGGCATTCTTCTACTGACTAACAGACTGCAGGTCTGGAATGCAGGTCACGCAATTCCACAGTGTGTGTCAGCACTAAAGCCAAACTCCGTAATCAGCCGTAGCACTGGATAATACCTTTATAATAAAAAGTATTGCATCCATTTCATGGACCAAATGGAGCTTCATCTGACGCTCTAATCTTTTGCGGAAGGAACGGTGACGCTACATTGCTACACTGTATTCAGCGGACAGCTGTGGAGCAGGTAGTATTTCAGTAGCGGTCAGATAACATCTATTTAGGAGCTTATTTTACAGGTATTTTGTAAAGCCACAGAAAGGACTAGATTTCACTGACCTGTGCTGCTCGGAGCATGAGACTGTTCTGAAAAATGTTTCATTTATTCCACTTTCTTCTCTGAAGAGTGTCCACTTTGACATCACCATCATCAGAGGTGACAAAGGTGACACCAGGACAGCTAATGTGCCTGAGAGCTACCTTAGACTGTTTATAACTGTCAATCAAAATACTGATCATTATTATTATTGCTGCTTTATTATTTTTGCTATTATTATCCCATTTTATTAACTATTGAAGCTAAATACAAATGCCAAAGTATTTCCTTTTTTGCCGTTTAATGCTAGCTCATACCTTGTTGAACTTTTGAAATCTCTCGTTAAAATTAAATAGCTAATTAACTCGAAGTTCATCAAAACATTTGAAACTAATTTAATAAATATGAAATAAATTAAATAGATAAAATGGTTAAAAAAATATTTATTTTAGAATGGATTTATTTTCCTAAAGGTGCACCTTACAGTAAGTTTACAGTATAATCAATAAGCGGCGTATATTAGTTAAATAGTTGACATGGATTTAAGCTGTTTTTCAGGTAAGAAACAGTTGTGGACTTCTTAAGCACTGATGTACGTCGCTCTGGATAAGAGCGTCAGCTAAATGCAGTAAATGTAAATGTAAATGTATTTAAACGACACATAATTTCAATACAGAGAGATCCTTCCTCTGCTGCACCCAAGTCCTCAGCTGATAAGACATATTAGGCAATATATTAAAGTACATAAATCATTGATTCTGAGCTTCTGAGTTAAACATTCTACATGAATAAATAAAAATAAAATCTACTTGACTAAATCATAACTAGAAGTGTAATTTAGTTTTTAAGTAGATTTGTACTCCAGAGAAAATGTGCTGCTGTTTCAGTCGATCTCCGTCTGTCCCTCCAGGCTGAAGGCCTTACGACACTGTATCAGCTAAAACGAGCAGAATATTTGGTTTGTATTTAGTTTGTGTTATTAAGTAATAATTTGAAGATATGAGGTCAGCTGCTCTTCTAGCACCTGAAAGTGGATGCAGTTCTGCGTCTCTGGAGAAAAAAAGGCAACGTTTTCACCACAAAACACAGAAAACAGAGGGAGAAAAGGAAGAGACACAACCAAAACGTTAGTGGGGAGAGAACCGTGGACAGCGGAGTGAAAATAACTGGAGGTGCAGTGGCACGCGGTGTGGTGGCGGCGCTATAAATTCAAGACGTCTGTCAATTTAGCCACAAACATCACCAAAATCATAAGCTAACAGCTGGGAAAAGCACAGCGCAGCGGCTCAGACGCCATCGCCCTCACTGTCATCAGTCTGATTTCCTTCCTGACCGCCTCACTGCACTGAGCTGCCGGCGCTCTGGTGTCAACACGGTTACAGCCTTCACACACTAACCTTAACACACTCTCCGCGTTTGAGCTACAAAGGGTCTTTTCGTCATTCCCTTTCCCTTTCTGTCCTCACACTTCAATATAAATACCCATCTATTCATTATACCCTCTACAGCCGCTGTCCTGCTGCTGCTATTGTTTACTGCTGTCTGCCTCCATTCTGCATTTCTGCCCACCCAAGAACTTCACTACAGTATACTGTATCTATTCAAGTATTAACTGCACTGAATGTTGTCTTGTTGCTCTTGTGTTTTTCTTGCAGTCTCTCTTCTCTTCTCTTTGCACTTTGTCCTGCACTACGCTGTGTCCAGCTGAAATGACAATAAACCTATTTGACTTGACTGAACTAAAAATGGGGTTTAGATCAGCGGCCCCCACCCTTTTTGTGCCACGGACCAGTTTCATGTAAAACATGATAGTATAGATGCAACTAAAAACAAAGTGTGTTTGTTTTTTTACTCCTTTTTATTTTTTTCTTTAAGTGATAATCAGTTAAATATTTTTCTTCTGTCTTTCTGTGGAGCCCGGTACCAAAACGAGTGGCTATGGTGGGGACCTCTGGTTTAGAGTCCCAGGTAATGGTAAGGGCTAGGTATACCTCATGGGATCCAGATTCTCAGCAATCAGGATTTATGATTCTGGGTCAAAGCCCAATGGCCCCATGCTGTGCCTGGTTTACTCAAAGTGTAAACTACTGTGGTGTTCTGCGAAGGGCAGTTGGCCTGCAGAGAGATCTGGACAGACTGAGCAGGGCTCACTGCAGTGGATGGATGGATGGATGGATGGATGTAGGGACAGATGTAGCTGCTTCAGCACCATGGACTGGGCTCTTTAAGCTAGACTCACTGCAGTGAATAGATGGGTGGGCGGATGTAGGGAAGGATGAAGCCGCTTCAGCACCATGGAATGGCTCTATAAGTAGGGCTCACTGCAGTGAATGGATGGATGGATGTAGGGATGGATGTAGCTGCTTCAGCACCATGGACTGGGGTCTGAGCATGCTGAGTCTGCGCAGTAGGGCAGGCTTCGTCTGCTTTATCCTTCACCCGCTGTAACATGAAATACGACGATATTTCATCGTCTGTGAAGGTGAAGTTGACTCGGTACGATGGACATAAAGGGTCGACGCAATGCTGCCGGTCACGACATGGCAGCAGGGCTTCAGCCTGTCCAGCGTCCAGACGGACGACGCATGCAAAACATGACATTAATGATGGGGGGCATGCAAGCACATCTCTTACCTTTTCTTGAGCCCGGGTTATTTTTTTCTGCACATTGCTCGCTATCTTCCCTGCAGAAACCCCTTTTCCAATCGGTAGCTCGGCCATTTTGTCTTCTTTTATATTATTAGCTTAAAATCGCAGGTCCGGGGTCTAAAATATCTATTCTATCGCATTCAGGAAATCGCACGCACGGTTATCCTCGGCAATAACAGCTGTATGTGCTCTCTGAGGCCTGTTAATGTCAGAGATAATAATTAAAGAGACAGAAGGTGAACCTGCTCGGCTGGGGGAGATGCAAGTTGAGCCAAGATGACGTCACCTTAAAGACACCTCGTACCATTTCGGTGGGCCTTCCGTGCAGACGTCCATAGAGGCCCGTTCATTTCAAGCACCTTCTCATGTCCTACAAAAACTAAAGTGGCCCCTTATAGTCACACGCGAACACACCACAGCACAGCGCACAGAGTGAACTCTTTCTCTGCATGTAACCCTTCACTAAGTGAAGCTGTGGGCACCCAGGGAGCAGCCTGTGAGGACAGTACCTCGCTCAGGGTGCCACTGGCAGTTCTGGGACTCACCACCTTCTGATCGTAGGGGCAAATCCCTAACCACTAGGCCACCAGCAGCCACCCAAAATGCTAATTATTATTACCATAACTATCTTACCATCGCTAATTATATTCTGCATTTTTGAACAGTAGAATACAGTATCTGTCATAATACTGTAACATTCAAATGTCAGCTGCACTAATGTTGTCTTGCTCTGTTGGATGGATGGATGGATGGATGGATGGATGGATGGATGGATCAGTAACACTGTTCTGTCTGTTTTGACTGTTCTGATCCGTGCTCCTGGAGGAATGTTGCTCTGTTTCACTGTGAACTGTGTCTATGACTGAATAACCATAAACCCGCTTGACTGGACTTGGCATATCTGCTTGATAAATGCTGCTTGAAATCAATATAAGAGCAATTTCTCTTTGGCTCCTGTGAGGACAGTGTGAATTCTTTCACTTAACTGGTTTAAAGTTTAAACTCATTTGTGTGTGATACACCTGACACCAGTCTTAGCTGAATAATGACAAGGTTTTTAATTTTACAGATCTAGAAGCACTTACACTTTTCTCACTTGGCTCTAGAACTTAACTGTCAGATGCATTTGTCCTCGTCCTCCCAGAAAGAAATATGGAGGAAAATCCCAGCAACTGGCGATCCTTCCATGTGAGGTTCTTGGGAACACCAAGGAATTGTCGATGTTCAGCAGAGAGTGCTCAGAGCATGATCTCCTGAAGTCAACAGCCATCTCTTTTGTTTTGTCTACATTAAGAGACTTCCCCAAAGTTTCTCCCTCCATCCGTTCCTCCTCCCTGTCACCCTCGGCCAGCTCACCAGGGGCTCGGCCTCGCATTCTGTAAAGCTGCCTTGTGAGCTCAAGCTGCATTTTTAAACCTACTATATAAATCAAACGGAAAGCGGCAGGTTGTTGGTTCTGAACATCCATTAGTTGTTCTCTCTGTTTGCTGCCCATCACAGACACGTCATTAGTAAATGTGATGTGGTTTGAGCTGTGCATTGCTTCACAGTCTTGAGTCAGCAGCATGAACAGCAAGGTGCTTAGCACACAGCCAGGGGGCGCCATGCTCACTGTGGTGGTGCTCCCAGTCCTGACTGACTGAGCTTTCCCAGCCAGAAAGCCCAGGATCAAGTTGCAGACTGAGGAGTTCAGACCCCGCAGCCGCAGCTTCCTTATCAGATGCAGGGGAACGATGGTGCCGAATGGTGAATGGAAGTCTGTGAAGCGTATTCTCGTTTAAGAGAGCTGTGTTTGTCCACATGGATAAGGGTGAAGGGCATCATCTGTAGGTGGGTAGAGACACGCAAACATCAGAGGGTCCCGTGACGTTATGTACCTCATGGACAATCCTCTCAAAGGGTGTGAGTGCAAAGAGACCACAGTCAGGACACCAAAGACTGCTTGGGCACAGGGATGATGGTGGTGGCTTGGAAGCATGTTGGAATGACAGAGGTGCTAAGATACAGCGGCTCTTCAGTCCTCTGGGCACCTCACCAGGAATGGTGTGTGATTCCACAGCCTTCTTCTGGGTTAACCGTAGCATCATTTCTTTCTGGAGGCCATGAACTGAGTAGAAAACTGAGCAGTGTCCTTCTCTCGCGCAGAAACGCATATCAGGATCAGAAAACATTATTGATCCCAGAGGAAACTGCTTACAGCTACACAGTCACACAGAGAAAAGACCAATATAAAATAAACAGCGTCAAATAAAAGCCAAAAATCAAATTTGGCAGAAAAACACTTTTCCTCAGTTCGCTCTTTGTAGGTGTAATGTTTTATACAGAATGCTACACATGAAGGATTTGAAATGGAAATCTGAGTCAACAATGTGTGTCCAACTCCAAAGCTCATTAAGGATTGATTTCCATTGATTTCACTCAGGGCAGAGTGCACAAGGACTCAGAGACACTGAACCACTCAAGTCCCTGCAGTGCTGTTACATCATAGAATGATATAAACAACTGGCAAATCATATCCATGCTTCATAAAGCAGGTCTGAACTAGAGAGGACAGGACAGTTTGCTGTCACTGACACAGAACAGCATCAGGAAATACCCCGGACTTGAAGTATGCCTAATCCTGGACTAAATGCCTAATCCTGGACTAAATGCCTAATCCTGGACTAAATGTTAGAGCAAACTGAGAATTATGACTAGAAATTATTTTTAGTATAGTCTTAGGCTTAATCTAGATCAGTGAAACTGGCCCCATATGTTGAAGGAATAGTGAATCTGTCATCCATTGCAGTAACAGACTCTGCTGTTCTGGGAAGGCTTCACTCCAGATGTTAGAGTATTGCTGGGAGTATAGCTGGGAGTATAACGGAGTATTGCTGGGAGTATTGCTGGGAGTATAGTTGGGAGTATAGTTGGGAGTATAGCTGGGAGTATTGCTGGGAGTATAGCTGGGAGTATTGCTTGGAGTATAACGGCGTATAGCTGGGAGTATAGTTGGGAGTATAGCTGGGAGTATTGCTGGGAGTATTGCTGGGAGTATAGCTGGGAGTATTGCTTGGAGTATAACGGCGTATTGCTGGGAGTATTGCTGGGAGTATAGCTGGGAGTATAGCTGGGAGTATTGCTTGGAGTATTGCTGGGAGTATAGCTGGGAGTATTGCTGGGAGTATAGCTGGGAGTATTGCTGGGAGTATTTCATTGCATTCAGCCCAACTAAGATCGTTTTAATGTTGGATTATTTGTGGATCACAAATGTCACTCCAGCTCATTTTTGCATGGATCTGTTTGCTACCATCCTGTTATTTATGTCTAAAACTGCAATTAGATAATTAGACATGCCTACTTGGAATGCAACATTGGTCATACAATGCAATAAATCCTGCAAATGTAACGGCTTCCAGTGTGCATTAGCGACAGGGATGATGATTTGTAGGAACCGTGGCTTTAGGATGGAAGATATTTTTATGGTGACAATTATTTTCTCAGAACAGGCAAAGGCACTGCAGTGACTATCATTCGACTATCACTCGTGATGTGACGCCCTTTAATGCTGCACTGATGTGAAGTCACCGCAAGAGGGCGACAGAATTATGAGGTTGCTGTACTTTTACCTGATATTGATTTTTTGGTTTTCCATTCAGGCTGGCGAGGTCCCGGTCTGAAGCGTCATGGAGAGCAGGGCAGTGAATTGGCCAACACTTCGGCTCTGTATAAATATTACATAGTGATGGACGTGATTTAAATTCAGTATTGATTAGTGGCTTGTTTATATATATATATTTGTAAGTGCACCACGTAAAGTAGTGAATACATCAGATTCTGATCTCCTTATTAGAGATAACATTATTTAATATGTGCATTATCTCAAGGCGAATTCATAGAGAGAGGTTTTCTTTAAAAATAAGAAATCAAATGTAACTGATTATTGGTGCATTTCACTGTGTGCACACATTCAAGGCCATTTTTGTGATATGCAGAATTTGGTAAATAATTAGCACTATATTTACAATATATCCCTGTATCCTACAACTCAGACCCTATGATATCTCTTCCTAATGGGTACTGGCTTAACTGTCGCCATGAGAGACAGAATAGTTTTCTGTACGTTTAGATCCCATTGGAAAATCATAAAACGCATCTACACTGAGTCTATTAAACAATTTAAGTCCTTTACATTGTGTATGTACACATCAGGAAAACACAAAATGCCATTAGAGACCATTAACCAACAGAAACGTATATATTTTAGGACAGTCCTGTAGTATTAAGCGGCACTGGTTTTATAAACGCTAATTTATAGATCCTCACCTTGTGATGCCATGATACAAAAACATGACTAAAGTATTGGGACAAACCTGTTTTTTATGGTTTGCACAAAGCAAGGCCCATAAAGACACGCTGGAGGAGTTCCGTGTGGAAGAACTTGACTGGCCACACAGAGCCCTGACCTCAACCCCCTCCAGCACCTTTGGGATGAACTGGAGCGGAGACTGTGATCCAGGCCTTCTCCTCCAGCAGCCATGAGCCTGAACTCATAAATGCTGTACGAAATTAATGGGCACAAATTTACCCAAGAAACTCCAAAATCTTGAGGAAAAGGTTTCCAAGAAGAGCCCCCGCCCCTCCCTCTTGTAGCTACAAAGGGGGATCATTTGCACATTAAATTATCTGAATGCAGTTTCATATAATGTACAAAGTCTCTGTTGGTGTAATGGTCAGCCGTACCAATACTTTTGTCCCCACAGCGTATACTGCCCAGCGCTGCCCAGCTCCTGTCATTATGATGTGGACAGTCTGTGCTCCTCTCCAGCCCTCCCCCTACTCTCACCCTTTCAATGGTACAGTCCAAACAAAGCCTAGAGCGGGCGAAAAGCTGAGCCGAGCTGAGCTGGAGACACTGGACCAAACTGGACCAGTACCACTACAACTGAGAGACTGACCAGTGGAAATGGACAGGACTTGTTTAACCTGAGAATGGCTCCGAGTAAAAGGAAAGGGTTTGGGGTCGGTTCCAGCCAGTGGTAGTGTCTCTGTCTTCTCCGCCACTGACAAACCGTGGTGAGGGGGAGCGAGAATTCACCTGTTATGATTCTCCTCAGTGGAAATGGTTGTTAATGCAGCTTTATTGGAGAAAACACGGGCGTGCGAGCTTAAATACGGGGTTAAAACTCGAATAGCTTCCACATTAGAGGAGACTCCAACTCCTGAATTAACCGTGGAGGAGGAGGTGAGTGGCAAGTTGTTGTTTTTTTTGTTTTTGTTCATGTGTTTTTAAAACAACATTATACTATACGCGATTAAGGGGCCTTTATTAATCCATATTTTCGAAAATGCCATAAGAAATGTTGCGCTGGAGCATCCAAATCAGTACTCTTGAGGATCTTTGATGCTGGGATGGGCACTGAGATGTTTTCTACATTAGGACGATAGCCCTTATAACCGTTACTGCGGGTGGAGAAGAGCACAGATATGTGGCCACTTTCTTTCACATCAGTTTTGTTGCCGTTTGAAAATCTAAAAAGGACCCAAGAAGCTCTAGAAGACGACGTGCTATTGTTCTCAGCTCCCAGCTCCTGGCTCCTTTTGTTTCCCCTCTCTCTCTCTCCATTGGCTGTTATTGTTTTGGTCCTTTTCCATTCAGTGTCATGGATAACGGCTCACCAGCCTTCATGTTCTCTGAAGATCAGTCAGCAGCATTTATTGAACACACAGTGGTCGCGAATATTTTTTGTTGTTGATTTTAATTCACTGTGATAGATTGGCTTGGAAAATAAGTGTAAATCAGCTAATGTCTATGTCACGTGGTCAGAGTGACAGAAGGTGCTGTTTCTCTTATAGTGGGAATTAAATAAATAAATAATGGAGGATATTTATATTATGGTTTATGGTTTAATTCAAGCAGCAGATTGCACTGCTGTAATCACAGTGACCTGATCTGTGCGTATCACCAGCTGACCAAAGGACTGGGAAGTGATCTTTCTAGCTGCTGGAGACAGGTCTGTAGAGAGAGCGTTTCCCTTCACTACTCTGACAAAGACTTCAGCGCTGGGTACTCTCCTCTGCCTTTCACACTGCTCTGAAAATCGCTTTGTTTGTTGCTTTGGATAAAAGTGTCTGCCAGATGAATGTAATGAAATGTTTTTTTGGTGTTTTTCTGTGTTTGTAGGGTAAATGCTTTATGCTTCTGAGTCTTTAAACTACTATCTTGTTTGACACAAACCTGATGATAATAAAGCTCAGAATAATGGAGGAGTTAATGGAGTGGCTCTGCATGCCATTGTGCAGTTTTAAAGATGGTTTTGTAACTTTGTTGTGGAAGGGTTTCAGCTGTGGGGTGTCACTGCCCCCCCCTTCCCATTCAAAATAAATCAGTGGAAGACTGAGTCGCTGCTGTAGAGCGTGTGAGTGTGGAGTGTGTGAGTGTAGAGCGTGTGAGTGTGGAGTGTGTGCAGGAAATGGCAATGGTCTTAGCTTCAGGTGTCTGTCAAGTTATTCTTTTTTGCCTAGTTTTAGTTGTTTCCAATTCAGCTCTCATTGTTGGACTCTTCTCTTGCATCTACTTCTATAAAACCAGCCCTTCCTTCTTTTCATTCCATTTTGCCGAGGGACGTTTTTTTTTTTTTGGGGGGGGGTGATGGGGGTAGAAAACCAGGGCAATTGAGTTCTTTTAGACTCCTGACATGGATGACTGTGGCATCAGTGGGGATCTTGAATGATACGACCAACAATTAGACAGTTGCGCCACTCGGGAGCCTGGCTGTCCTGCAGAATGATGTGTGACTGAAACAGTAAGTGGTTAATGTGGAGTAACTGAAAGGTTAAAATCTCGCTCCCCAGTTTCTCACAGAACATGATGGCTTGGTTGCTGTGGAAGCTTGTAAGGGAATCTGTGGGGAAGAAGTTCAGAGACGCTGTTTGATTTCCTCAGTGTTGTCATATTCGAGAAGCATGTGACCCAGCCATGAATAATTAAAGAGCATGTATTTTATCTGCAGACGTTTCAAAGCAGAAAACAGAGCAAATGAAATTACAGTGGAGACACAGATGTGTTTAAAAGATTTAAAAGCTTTTGTGCTGCTCATATTTATTGACCAGCAGAGTGCCTGAGGGAAAGAGTGCGGGAGGAGGATGTAGATGTTCGACATCCCCTCTCTGATTAAATTATAAACACATTTTTACTGTAACTGTATATTAGACGTTGCACATGTTGAGATATGGTTTCCACGTAAACCGTCTCACTATTAAATGATGCCATTTGATATTTTTGTTAGAAAACATTGGAATTGTACATTTTGTATTCTGTAGCGCTCAAAAATGTTACGAGTGTAGCTGTACATGTCCGTTACTCAGGAGCCTCCTTATTATAGAACTCACCCAGAACTATACAGTCAGCCTTTCTAATTAGTGCCTTCAAGGGGTTATTTATGGGGCACCTGTTCCTGAGACAGGAATTTATTTGTGCTTACAAGCTTTACATCACTATAGAAATGGAATAGAAAAGGAATGGGGGACTCTGGAGCAGGTGCAGAGGAGCCCAAGTTCATCATTCCCAATGCCAAGTAATAATAATAATAATAATAACAATAATAATAATAATAATAATAATAACAAGTTTAATTTGTATAGCGCCTTTCCCAAGCTCAAGGGCGCTGAACAATAACATTAACAATCGATCAATATCAACAGCAACAGTTCACACATTGTTGGACGACAGTGGTAGCAGTCACAGACCACACAGACGGTGTGTCCGAAACCGCGCACTACGCACTTTTAGTGCGCGATTTTTAGTGCGTAGTGCGTTCACACTGAAAACCGAGCTAAATTCAGTCACTGAAAGTACCCGGATGATGCACTGAAATCGGCCAGAAAACGCAGTGCGGAACGATGCACACTATTCGCACTAAA
>JBBPDE010197620.1:4945-15218 GCA_037974605.1 Nannopetersius ansorgii
CACTTACTTGAACATGTAAGGTAAACCATGTACTTTTAAACACTATCACAATTGCTTCTAATATTATTATGTTACAGTGTCTTGAAGTGTTATTGATGGGGTATTTCAGTTGGGTAAGATAAGGTGTTGCCATGATCAGAGATTATTACATTAATATAGACTCACCGGTTAATTTATTAGGTATAACTACCATATAACAATACTTATTGATGGGTATTATCTGACAGGGATTATTACACTGACATTATTACAGTCGCATGAGAATGACTAACAAAACCTTGCAGTATTAGATCTCTCTAACGTTACATTGTGGATGAACAAGTTAGATGTACTTCAGGTACTTCTGTGCTGAGATTAATCCATCACCTAAATAGATTCTCGGTGCTGCTCCTGTAGGGGTTTTAACTACTGATGAACAGGGTGAAGAAACAACAACAAAACCTGTAACTGTACATCTGTAATCTGTAGCTGCACCTAAATGTGCTAGTGTATCTTATTAAACCTACAATGAGTGTAGATACTGGCTAGGCATAGCTAATGAATGTTGTGACCAGTGAACAGTTTTTAAATGTTCCACAGCCCACAAGAGTTGATCAACAACCTGATCAACTCTATGCGACGGAGATGTGTTGAACTGCGTGAGGCAAATAGTGGCCATACCAGATACTGACCCCTCCCCAGAAAGGCAACACTGTACACATTTCAGAGTGGCCTTTTTGTGTAATATTCATGCTGTATAATGAGTACCTTGAAATGCCACACCTGTGAGGTGGGATGGATTATCTCGGCAAAGGATAAGTGTTCACTAACACAGATTTGCACACTAGACAGATTTGTGAACAATATTTGAGAATAATGAGTCTTTTGTGTATGTAGAAAATGTGTCAGATCTTTGAGTTCAGCTCATGAAAAATGGGAGCAAAAACAAAAGTGTTGCTCTTCCATGACAAGAGAATTTACAGACTATAGAGAAAATTAATCTGTACACAGTAGTGATACCGTAGCTGACATGAACATGTGCTGTTCATAGGTCATGGTTCGTGGGTACACATGAAACATAGAATACAAGGCTAAATGCAAGCATTCACTACAGCAAAAATAAAAGAGCAATGCTTCTGAAAGTATGCAACAGCATTGCATCACACAGCATGATGAAACAAAGGAGTTATGCACGGTTTGAGAATCCTGTAGATTTTGTAGAAAACCTTGGTTGATTTGATTTATTCTTTCTCTTATTACCTGCAAAATTTAGAATCAGCCTTACATGGTCTTTGTGCATTTCTAGTGGTATTGGCCACTTGCTGTGGACCCCAACTGTTACTACAACTAAAGAGCAGAGGCGCCTTTCATGCGGTGCATCGTTTGCAAATCAATTCCTTTTGTATTGCACAGCAAATCTGCTGCTTTTCAGCCCCCAGGGATGCACATTTTTTAAACTTCAAGTACACTGTTTGAAGTGAAACAGGCATCCTAAAGAAAGTTACACTACCTCACTGAGCTATAGTCGTTTCTGTGGACATCAAAATTTAATGGCAAAACATTTTCAAGCAAACCAGCTCAAGGTCCTCTAGCTGAATAACATGGGCATCAAATACAGTTTTCTGGGGTCACGTGCCCCAATAAGAAAAAGGACAATACATGGTTTTCCATTTCAATATTGATTGCTGAGTGAAACTACGTGACTCAAACATAAGCATGCAAATTCACTACAGACACTACATTTCCCACAATGCCCTAGTGTATTACCTTTGAATCTTTCAGTTTGAACTTTTCTTTAAAGTTTTTGTACAGCTGCAGGTCTCAGTGCCAAGCTAGCAGTAGGAGTATATAGACAACCAGTACAGATATGCTTGCATATCTGTATTTTAAATTCTAATTTGAATTTGTATAGATACAGATGTACCTATTCAAGTGCACTGGATGAAAACTAGGCCTAGAAGTGGAAATGTAGTAAAGCATTCTTTTAAAGATGAAACATCAGCACAGCATCCCAATAATATTTAGAAGATGTGCAAGAAAATCTTTGTGTTTTTATGATCTAATGCTTGGATCTGTTGGTAGCTCAGTGGGTAGGGAAGTTGCCTCCGGACCAAGAGGTCACAGGTTCGAATCCTACCTCCAGCATACCACCTCTGGGTCCCTGAGCAAGACCCTTAACCCCAAGTTGCTCCAGGGAGACTGTCCCCTGTAGTTACGGAAGTCGGAAGTCGCTTTGGATAAAAGCGTCTGCTAAATGCCATAAATGTAAAATTAAGAAGCTTTTGTTTTTGCTTTTCTTTTTGATGCAGACTCTTGTGCCCCTATGACTGAGACATGAGCCCGATTGGCCAGTGGACCCCACAATTTTAAGTGTGTCCCGGTACAAACAGCAATTTAGAAATGATCTGGGTGAATAACCATTGGATACTGCAGTTTAGTCCAAGATAAGGCTTAATCTGTGTTCAGGAGACACCTAGTGAAATAACTTCTGTCATTGTAGGCGGGTTTATTCAGATTCTGTAAATGAACAGGAGTCTCTGTTTGTTGCACTGTATATTTTCCAGTGGGAAAAAAAACTTTTTAATGCTGGTTTTGAAAAGCTCCCAGGAGGTTTGATGAAGTGTAGTGAATGAACAGTAGAGGTGGTGCCAATGTGAACAGGTATTGAGCCTGTATCAGTGAAGTTCATGTGAAATTATTCCATCCTGTCCATTAATAAATAAAATGTCCATTAAACAGAAATAAATAAACGTATATACTGAGATACTGCAATCACTAACAATTTTAAAGCTGTAGTTTCTGTTATTTACATTATTTTAATTATTTGATCCTACAGTGGCACATTTATTGGGTCAGAAAGTGACCATGATGCAGGTGTGGGCAGTTGTACTGTTAAAGCAAAAACACTGACAGTAGTAAGCAGTAGGGCAGCATTCCTGTCAATGACCTAGACCATATATAACATATATCTGCAGCTGCGTATACTGTTACTGTTCCACATATCTACTTTTTTCAGGCATGTCTGTCACTTTAAGAGGGCTCTCTATGTAGTCCAAGAGCTCTTGCCTGTTGCTGGGCTGATGCACTTAGCAACGAGTATAATAATGGATTTTCGTGACAACTGAAGGTACTGACAAAAGCTGGCCGGCTTGATGTCGTTAGTTTGAATGCCATAGGCCACACTGCCAGACTCCCACACATCCATCTGCTTGTCCCATGCTAAAAATTATTTATATTGCTATTCTCCTTTATATCCACTGTACATTATCCTATGCCTGCCATGCGCCGTTCATCATGTCTTCTGCAAGAGAGGTTTTGGTGATATAGGAAGAGAGGCTCATTACGAGGAATCACAACATAAAAAAATATAAATAAATATTACACACTGAAGTAAATGATGCTGTAAAGCCCAAAGTAGGCCATTTGTCTGCTGCCAATCTTTGCTTCATTGGACCTTCTTGTGTGCTCCAGCTGCATGAAATATTGAGTAACTTTAGGGCGGGCGGTAGAAGAAATTTTATTGGATCGCAGCGCTACTGCCCGTCTTTCATCCATAATGGGGCTGGATGAAAAACACCATGGTCTCCACAGATGTTTCACAGAAGCTGCCAGTGGCTTGTGCTGTTTATGTTGTAACCAAAATGCACTGTTTCACAGGCCTGTTAGAAACTACACAGCCTTCATTCAGATACATTACAGATCATTACCCAGAAAACTGTAATCTTCAGTGACACGGATGAGCCATGCTGCTTCTTTCTAAGAATTCTGCTCGCATTACATTGCTTTTTTGGATAGAGTCCAGCTTACTCTGTGAACTGTTATTAAGTCTGGTCAGACAGAATAATGTTCCTGAACGTGTTCAGAGAGCGTGATATTAGCACTGCCAGACTCCTAGAGTTGAGCCTTATCCAGGGCAAGGCTGAAAATTAGTCATTCAAGATTAACAAACGCAGGGGTGATCATTATCTAAATCACTTAGAGCCACATTAAAAGATAACTGATGTTAGCAAAAAAATAATTAGCCAGCTAGCTCATATGACCAAGGAGGTAGTGCTGAGCCTCAATGTCATAATATTTTCCAGATAAAAATAATGGGATGATATTTAAGTTTGATTCTATTGGTAGGAATAAGATCACAAACAGGATCTTATTTATTTATAGTCCAAGACATGCTTCCTATTTGAAATCAACATGAATGCGAGATTTTTTTCTGTTGTCCTCCTGAAATTCAGCTCCTGAGAAAAAAAGTATTTTCTCTCATTGACCAAACTCTTATCTCACAGATGGCTTAACAATTCTGTGTCCAGCTCATCATATTTACATAAGATCTCATTATTTTCATATGTAGTTCTCCTCTACATTTCAGAGATCTTTTGGCAGCCTAAGCTACTGGTGCATAAGGACATTTTGTGCTTCCTCATTCATCACCAGAATTGCACAGCTCTATGTTAATCTCTACTTTTTGCCTAAGGGACTAAGGAAGGAAGAATTCAAATTCATTAATTAATTTTCTTTCATTTGCTTTTTTTATCTTGAGACAAAGCAAAGCTAATTTTGAATGGACTGTTTAGTTTTCTTTAAAATTGCACCAAAGGGAACCTTTCTGTGACTAATGGGGCAAGATGCAGGATGTATGCAGGTTATTTAATGAAACAAAAACAAATGTTGAGCATGGGTTTAAACAAACATGCAAAAAGATTTAAGACCAAACAAAGGCACACTGAAACAAGAGGGCTATTCATACTAAAGAAGAGATGAGACAGAACTACACACAGGTAGAGACAACAATGATGGGACTAGTGCTGTGCTCTTGACACGTCAGAAATTGTGAAATCTCAAGCTCTAACTTGTGTTCAAACCACTGATTTACCTGACTTTACTTCCTAATGGCTATAATCACAATGTCCTGGTAAGACAGTAATATTACAAATGCTATTTAATTGTTTAAATAAGTAATTTACTACTGTATATATAATGTCTGCATTTAGTATATATTAGTGAAGCTGCAGCTTTACAGTTTGTGCAAAAATGTAAGAATTGATATTAGCCAAATAGTCTGCTTGAGGTTTACTGATATGAAGATAATAGAGTACGAATGTGATGCAAACTAAAAATATGACTGTGACACAAGTGACCATGTGAACGCATGTTTTTAGGGAAGTTGGAAGTCCCCTGGCTGGATCGTCTGATTTTACTGTTGTCTTGAATGCAGCACAGGACTTGGAAGGAGATGGGAGAGGGGGAGCCAATGACAGCATTCCAAAAGCCAGGCTGCAACTGAGAAATGTGGGTCTTTGATAACACTGTCTTGTGATGGGGTCTTCATTTAATTTAATTTCTATTCCTTTATTTAAGCCTACTGAAATTAGAGATGGTGAAAACACTGTGGGTGATAATGAGCAAGCGAGACACTGATGTGAAGGGTTTAATGTGGCAGACACAAAAAAGACACAGTTAAAGAAATAACATGTAGTTTCCCACTATTCCTTTCCTAAGATTACACTTTGCACAAAGGGTTACGGGCTTCAGAAGACTGTGAAGGATATTCAGTTACAGTCATCGGAAATGGTTCGACTGTTGGCTGCATTTCTCAGTTGCATTTAAGGAGCTGCACATCATTTTGTAATGGCCTTCAGTGACGTAGCTGTCTAGAAATGCAGCCCACCAGGATCGAAACCTAGCTTTTGAGGTTCAGCATGGGCCACTTACACAATACTGTGAATCGTAACTAAACAGAAACAAGATTTGCAGAAAGGAAACATGAAAATGATTAATTTTTTAAACTATTTTTTCTAACAGTATAAAACAACACTGATGCTAGTTTAACAGTATTGCAGTATAGAAAATGAGACAGAAATTTAAAGTGTGATTATTTTCAGTAATTGCAGCTACAGATCTGTTCTCTGTTCTGTTTTTTCCTCATCTGTTGGTGGTTCACAAGCTGATATTTGGTTAAATATCCCCACCTGGAACCTATTAAGACAACAGTGTTAATAATATATGCTTAAAAAACAGACTCTTTGAAATTGATTCTTCTAAATATCAATTTCAATATAAAAATGAATCTTTCAGGACTAATTGCCCAGCTGCTGTTGAGTGACAAAGTGATGTGTGTAGAGCTCAGGGGGCTTCTGGGAGACTGACAAAAGAAGGAGTCTGATTTTTGTGGAGTGACATATGTTCTCCTGTAGCATGCCAAGCGTACACCTCACCGCTGAGCTTTAGGGATAGACGAGGCTTGTTTTGAGTGCTTCTTCTTTCCTTTGAATATTCCCCACAGTTTACACCTGTCATATATTCTTTGTTTCTGTATTTCTGACCCTCTCACAGTCTATCTCTTTCTCTCTCTCTCTCTGAACTGCCAAGGGCAAGGGGAATGTGTGTATGTGTGTGTGAGGGGCACAAAAAAATTGTTGAGATGGAACAAAAAAAGAGCGAGAGAGACTGAACTAAAGAGGAAGAGTGAACTTGATGTTTTTCCATCTCACATCTCAATCCGCTCATGTTTTAGTCTTCTCAACAGGCTCCATGAGCTGGGCTAAAAAATCTTGTCCCCTGCACGTCTCCTTCTGTGAAAGCTTTCTGCTGTTTACATGCCCCTCACTACAACGGTACTATATAATTCTGTAATGAGGCCAAGATTAAAAAAATCTAAACCACAAAGACTCCTTGAGAGTTCATTTAGAACTGAGGTATTCTTTCTTTCAGTCTGACAAAAGGCAGTTCAAGGTTGCTGGAATAACGATATGTGCAAAATATGAGGCGAACTAAAAATATAAAGCATATTTTTTTTTACAGTGCTGTCAAATTTCTAAACGTGAAGATTAAATAGTTAATCCTCTATATTCTTTTTCAAGATTCCGCAAGCTAATCTGACAGTGCACACTTACAGAGCTGCGCAGGCATAGCTAAACACCATGCTAATCACTGCAGAGGATTTCCTTTTTAAAATGCAAGTCTGGAAAATACAGTAAGCCTCTGGAGTCAGTGTTACAGTTTGATCTCCTTTACTTTACGTAAATAAGTTGGAGAGAGAGAGAGTTAAAGTGAAAATGTCTAACTTTGACTGTCAGCTTTGTTTGACCGACAGGGGAAAAGCAATTCATGTTTTCTGAGCTTAATCCATTTTGGGTGAATGTTACCATTACTGTATGGTTTATTAAAAAAAAAGTTCTATGGAGCTTCTACGCTGTGTTTGGCATGTCCTATTAACCAATTGTGATTTTCTTTTCTCTGCCTGTATTCCTACACCAGTTGACAAATGTGTTATTATGAACATCACATTCCACCATTGGGTACCATGCACTCTAAATTTTTCATATCATGCAAACAACATCACAGCCTGTGAAAATCAATCAGTGTACAGCACCTGTATGAACTGCATCTGAAATAAGGGTCCTGTGCAGATACATTTGAGTCTGAACAATAAAAATGTTTATGCTGAAAATGTTTTGTCCTTATTTTGTACTTTAAGTTGTAAAGGCATATTTAAGTGAACATGATATATGGTACTGCTCTGTCTGGCAGGGTTCACACGTCATCTTTTTTAGTGGTAAACAGTAAATATTGGCTTATTATGAAAATATCAGATTTAACTATATTTGTTTTAGTGCATTTAGTCATGTCCCCTTGCATCTAATGGTCTTTTTAGCAAACACTTCGGCACCTCTAAGCATAATTGTGTTGTGTTATAATTACCTGAAAAGCTAATTTCTTGTAGAGTCGAAATTTAAATCCAAATATATCCTCAAATATTTCCTTTGGAGTAATGATAAAATTCACCCAAATTGGGCTTGTGTTCTCCCTGGGTAAGTCAGTTCCAGCCTGTAGAATATCTGCAAGTGGAACACCATGTTTTAAAGTTTTTCCTGAAGGACTTCCTAATAAATTATTAATTTCAGGATTTACGGTAGATTATTTACGTACAGTATCAAACATCCTTATTTTATGCACAGCTACATTCAGTCCTCTCTCTGGAACTGCAGTATTTGTTTATTTCTAAATACTGAACAATGCTATACGCAATTAGAAATGTTTACAACTATCATGACAGAATCCATTACTAATTCCACAAGCCTTTTAGCAGATGCATGTAGCAGCACTGTAATCCCCCCAAAAGATGAACAGTTGTAGTCAGTTCCAACATGTCTTCAGATTGTTTGTAAGGGAGAAGCACAGTGAGGACGCACAGGCGTAATGAGCTGCGATGGAATCTGACCTTAAGCAACGAGATGACCAAGTTCTACTAATAGCAGCATATAATGGGTTCTGGGGGAGGAGAGAGCAAGAATGGAATACACAACCACAATGACTAGCTGGTAATTGACTTACACATGCTCTGTCCACAAACACGCTCTTTGTTAGCAAAAGTGTGACAGAATGTGGTCTTGATTAATTACATAACAAAAAGTCCACCCAATCTACAAAGGCTGAACATGGTGACCTTTAACACAAAATAAATATTTAAAATGAATAACACACTCTAAATGCAAGAATTTTACATAAACCTTGTCGAAACCAAAACACCTTGCCGAACCAATATCCAAGCAATGGTAGTGTGGGCAGAGTATGGATAGGTCCATTTATCAAGTCTGTAAAAATGCAATATGCATGAAGCCTTTACGTGGAATGTTTGTGGTTTGTGAAAGCACAATGCTGGATAGTATTGATGCCCATTAACTCTGATAACACATACCCACATACTCACACAAACACACACACACACACACACACACACACACACTCTCTCTCACACACACACACACGTACACTAGACAAAAATATGTGAACACACACACTAGAGATATGGAGTAATGATGCCAGGCAGTCAATAAATGTTGTATGCATCAATTTGTATTTTTTATTTTCCCTAAAGCAACTCAGTAAATTGAAATAAAATATTCTGTGTACTTGGTCTTTGAATTATATGTTAAGTCACGAAATAAATCATAAGTCACCTAAGTCAGTGATTCCCTATTTGGTCCGGGAATCCTGCACAGTTTACACAGTTTACACACACTTCAACTTCAATCAGTCAGTTACTGACTGATTAATCAAGTCAGGTGTGTTAGAATGGAAAACACTGAAATATGCAGGACAGGAGGGACTGGTTGGAAACTACTGCCCTAAAACCATGGGGATGAAAAAATAAAGTTTGGTCTCTTCATTTTTATACCGCTCTGTAGATGTTTTGTAGGTGTTCACCTTGTCTTTAACCAATTTATAACTGGTTAGATTGTATTAAATTTAGCCTTTCAATCTAAACCTAGCCACACCTAATTGTAATCGTTACCTTTGTAAGAGGCAATATTTGTAGATATTGCATTTTACATTAACTTCCTTTTTCCATTTTCCTTTGGTTCCTCAATTAAGCTTTCGCACTTGTACTCAAACAAGGGGGTGAACCAAGGTGGCAGCTTGATTATTAACTGAAAACATGTTGATCTAAAATCTGTATAGGCTGACTGTTCTCTGTTAGAATTTGTAGCCTAGTGTGTAAACAAGGTAATGAGAACATTTATCAAGTTCAAACATATTAATAAATAGAAGCTGGTTGGAAGATTACCTTGAGAAACATATTAATTTTCTTGACTGAGAATACTAAGCCCCACAGAAAGACTTAATTCTGTGCTTAACTCTCAGAATATTTCTTACAATCATACAGCATGGGTGGTTACACTATAGAACAGTACTGTCGGTTCCTCCATCATATAAGTGACATTTTAGATTAATAATGAATGCAGTGAGACCTCACTGAACCAATGTATAAAATATACTTAAATGTGGAAATGAATGCTATTAAAAGAATAAATTCATATTTAAGTCAATAGTTTCAGCAAAACATAATAGAGAAACATCTAACCTTCAGCTGGACATATTAGAGACACTCAACAGTATCCAAAAGTTCAAACAACCCTTTTGTACTGTCATGAACACGTGAAATGCGTTAATTTGAATTTAATATTCATTATTCATCATTCCGTGAACAGTGAACAATCTGACATAAATAAAGTGGGTGGCATGATAGTAACTCAGTCTCTCCTGTAGTTTGACTGTTCACCATCTTGGAGTCTTAAGGAACAGACATGTTTGCTAATATTCATTAAAACCTACTTTGGTATGTTAGGTGGCACATGCCCATTTCTTCATTTAGTCTACAAGGCTGGGTCTCCCAGCCCTAGAATACTTTCACACACTCTTAAAAAATAAAGGTTCCTAAAAGATTCTTGGCTTGGATGTACGAGTTTTGTGAAAACACTTCAATTGCTGCATGATATTTACATTATATACAATC
>JBBPDE010197635.1:0-16842 GCA_037974605.1 Nannopetersius ansorgii
TGTGTGTGTGTGTGTGTGTGTGTGTGTGTGTGTGTGTGTGTGTGTGTGTGTGTGTGTCTGTGTGTGTGTGTGTGTGTATAAGAGTATAAAATCAAAAACCTACAACTGCTGTTTATTTTTTGCAAATAAAAGTTTGTAAATAATCGCTTAATTCTTTTTGCATCTATGTGGGTGGGAGTTGGGGTTGGGGGGCCTGGCTTGTCTTGGACACAGGCAAGGGAGGAAAAAAGGTTGGGAATCACTGCTCTAAAGGATCCTACCCACTGCTGTGATCACACGCTTGACTTAATCTTGACTCGTGGTGTGGATAACGATCACTGTCCCATTGCATACGAACTTCATCTTTATCATAATTTCACCACATTCCCTCGCTTTTGTATTAGTCGTGCAATTACATCTGCCACAGTTCATAGTGAATCCTCCCAGAAAAATCAACCCAACTTGGCACTCCACCTTGTCCAGCAGACTTAGATGACCTAACTAAACTTCGAGAACTCTCTTTGATCCACACAAGGCTAGGCTGCACCTCTAAGATGTAAAAAAGTTACACATAAAAAGCTGGCTTCTATTGGACTCTATTCGTTTACATATTTGGCTTTTCTCCAAAGCGACTTCCATCCCCTACCTGCAGGGGGCAATCTCCCTGGAGCATTGGTGTGCTGAAGGTAGTATTCAATCCTATGACCTCTTGGTTCAGAGGCAAGTATCCTACCACTAGGCCATCACCACCCCACCACAAGCCTACAAGCCTCACCAACCCACAACAAGCCTGCAAGCCTGCTGAAAGAAGACCTACTAGTAGTCATCGTACCTTTTCTATCAGTATTAATGCCTCACGTGGTATTGGTTATCTACCAAAACCTCTGAGCCATGCGACCCATCAAATTATTGACCTATCTCTATTCTTCCATTTCTATCTAAGATTACAGAGGATGTCCCCGCCCACCAGCTATGTTTATTACTACACATAAACCATATACAGTAACCCCCCTCTTATACATAGAGCAGCAATCAGGATTTCAGTCTCATGCAGATTTTTTCTGATAACCAAACTAATCATTTTTCGCAGAACATCCCGCACATGCACAGATAGCAGAGTTTGCTTTTGTGGCATCCGAACCTCTTCCGGAAGTCGCACCCTCATCCTTGTGCTGGGTTGCTAAGCACTGTGCCACAAATATTAACGTAAATTAATATTTAGTGCATCTTGGGATTGAAATACCACTGTGCTCAGAGGTGGGAGGTTTGAAAGTAGCCAATCGAGCACACTATTTATTTTTCCTTGCTGCTGATTGGCTGTTGCTCTGTGAAGCATCCTTCACTGTACGCAGAGGCAGGAGGTTTGAAAGTAGCCAATTCGATCACTCTATTGGTTTTTTCCTTGGTGCTGATTGGCTGCTGCCCAGAATTTCCCCCTTGGAGCGTCTCGGGTGTTTTAATGAAATTAAATGTGTTTACACTATTTAGGGTTTACACTATGAAGAAAGGCATTTTTTGGCATTTCTTTTACCAGAAGACAATAATGTGTTTTTTTCACTACACGCAGTTACGTTCCTAGAGCACCTCAGGATTGTTGCCTGGAGTGGAGCGGCTATCTCTCCAGACAACTGTGGCCAAGTCCTGGTCCTGGCCATTGATGCACTGGATGAATATGAACACTTTGCAGGACTCCAGCATCTCCAGAAACTTGGTGAAGCTTTGGAAACTGACGGTCTTGGGCTGGAACGGTGGTTGTAAGGTGGATGATGGAAAGTTCCACCACTACCTGAGTCAAATGATCCAGTCCCATGGCATGCACTGTCATTTGATCCTGGGTTCTGGAAGCCTCAACAGGAGGGAGTTGCATTCCTGCTGCATCAAGGTGGGTCCATTCATCCATCATGCCCTCTGGGATACTGAGGGACACCTTTGCATGAGAAATTCACTCTATACTGAATTAGTTTGACAGGATAGTGAACACCAACATAAATGGTGCAGGAAGTGCTCAGTTCTGAACAAACTCATGTGCTCAATATGTGCACAATATCAGTCACTGTGAAATGCTCATGGTCAGTCCAGAGGGGATTAAGTAGAGTGAAGCAGGTTCAAAGCAGACAAACATGGCCGGTTGGAATGATGGTGAATAGACTTTGCAGACTGGGCTGACTTTAAACATAGTAGGGTCATGGAAAACAGGTGAGGTTCATGAGGGGAGATCAAACTGGGACAGAGAGCAGGGCAGAAGAGGCTCAGGCCCAATGTTCTGAAGACTGGGATGGTGGAAGGTATGACAATTTGTTCATTTCAAGCTTACTAAGTAAATTTTTCAAGCATTCATAAGACTATTTACATGTTGTCATGTCTGTACCACGAACCCTAACATGAGTTTTGAGGAATCCTCGGCATGCACCGGTTGGTTTAGGTTTGGCGCGGCATCTGGTAACACACCTGTAGTGCGTGAGTGCCATGGCACATCGCTGATTACAGTTGCTGTAGCAGCCACTAATCGCCACCTGTGTTCAGTTAGTCTCTGAGTTAAACTTTGTTTAATTTAGATTGTCTGTGTGTTGTGTTTGGTGTTCTTGGGACCCTTACCAAGAGTGAGGAGGACAAGCCCTAAGTGTGGCGGTGTGGTTAAAGACTCTTTATATTCTGTATTGCAGCTTTCACCGATTAGTGTTTTGTGTTTTCCATTAAAATCCCTGCATTCCCTGCATGATGAACATGTCAGTTTAATGCTGGTTTATTATTAAACTTCATCTTTTTGTTCCTATAAATATATTTCTGATTTCCAGCCAGAGTTAATCCTAACAACACACTGACAGAAAAGTATGGCATCATCAGTGACCTCACAAGATCTCTGTCATCTGAGATTTTAATCATGACAATCATTTCTCTCTAAATTAAACCAGTATGTGGACTTTGCAAGAAAAGGGGCAAATGTGCTGGAATATGTTTACACAAACATTGCTAGTGCGTACCATGCTGAACCATTTCAGCTACTCAGAACATGTCTCTGTTATGCTGATCCCAGCCTAGAGACTGAACTTTCTGAAGCAGATGAATATTGTGCCACTGGGGCATCTCTGTTCTTCAGGACTGCTTTGAGTACACTAACTGGGACATGTTTAGGAAGGCTGTAACCTATGTTGGCTCTACCAGTCTGGAGTACACACCATTGCTGACTGGTTACATCAGCAAGTGCATGTCATGTCTTATGATGAGGCACAGCAGCTTCTCCCCTCACTGGACCCTCTGCAGTTTACATATCTTCACAAACACTCAACAGATGATGCCATCTCCATCTTCACCCACATGGAGAAAAACAACTCTTATGTGAGATGCTGTTTACAGACTTCCTATCAGCATTTAACATCATTATTCCTCAGTATCTGATTGGGAACCCAAGACTGCTGGGTCTAATCACCTCCCCCTGCAATTGGATCCTCAACTTCCTGACAGGGAGAATTGGGAGTCAGTCGGAACTGTCAGCAACTTCTCCAGCACCATCACGCTGATCACTTCCTGCTGAACATCAGTGACCCCTCAGTGAAGACTGTCGCGAGCAAGTTTTTTTGGTGTTCACATGGACCTTCATCACCAGTTCCATTGACAAGAAGGCACAACAGTATTTCTACTTCCTGCAGAGGTCAAAGGGAGCACTCACACACCCTAATCCGCACCATTTCCTACAGAGGGACTATATATGACGGCTTGGTAAAAGGATTGTTCTGATTCAGATCTAAAGACCCTTCAGAGGACAGTGAGGGCAGCTGAGAAGAATTGAAAAATAACCTGAAATGATTCCTGACTCCCACTGTAAAACCCTTCTGTTTATTACATACTGCACGTTCTCTTTCCTGCTGCTGCTCTTATTTGTACAATTATTGTTACTATTTATTGCTGGCTACCTCTGTGCTGCCTTTATGCACATCTTCCAGCTCCTCTGCTAGATCACAGAATCTGTCATAAAACTATATTCATTCAAACACTGACACTGATATTGTCTTGTCTAGTTATTTTGTTACTCTTGTGTATTTTTGTTTCTTGAACTGCAGCTAATGTGGATAACTGCCTTAAACGACCAGCTGTTTCATATAAGTGACCATAAGTGACCATTCTGTCATGTGAACACACCACAGCACACAGTGTGAACAGCATGAAATTCTTCCTCTGTATTTAAGCGGGCAGCCAGGAACACAGCACCCAGGGAGCAGAAGATTGGGGATTCAGTATCTTGCTCAAGGGTACCTCAGTGGTGATTTACAGTCTTGAAAATCGAACCCATGACTCCCTAACCACTAAGTTAACAGCTGCCCCAAAACATGTTAATGTTTTAAAAGAAAGGTCTGGAAAAGAAAGGTCTTATTTCTTTTCATGCTGAAACAAGCATGAAAAGAAATAAGACCTGATATGTTTCACTATATGCTGTTTTTGCTTTGTCTATATACTGCTTGGTTGGATTAGTCACTTTTACTATTTATTTATTGATTTTTGCCAATTTATCTATATTGATTGCTCTATCCTTCTCTGTAGCTGCATCATATCATGGTCCTGGAATACACTGTCTCAGATCACAAGACCCTACAGAGGATAGTAAAAGAAGCAGAAAAGATCACTGCGGTCTCTGCTCTGTTGCTGACATTTACAGCACATGTTGAATCCGCTTGGTTGAATTAGTTGCTTTTACTTTTATTGATTTTTGCAAATGTATCTGTATTGATTACTCTAGCTGTCAAGTGAGCAGAGGGGAAAGACACAGCAGCAGGCAGCATATTGTTCCTTGAGAGGATTTCTTTATTGTCTACTTTCACAGTGCACAGTCCAGGCTCACAATACACAAACTCCGTAGCCAGAACTAGTGTCTCCTAAAATTCTGGCGACTGACTTCTCAAAGTACGAGACTGAGGCATCACCAGACATCACACTAGCCTTCTCTGTAGCTGCATTACAGCCTGGTACTGAAATCTCTCCAGTCTGTTGCAGACATTTACAGCACATGTTGCATCCACAAAGCCACCAGCAAACACCCTCTTCTCCCCTTCTTCCTTCTCCTAAACACAACACATATAATCGCAGAACTGTTCTTTCCCAAATAAATGAAAAACCCATGCTATCTTACATGTTTTATACACTGTGCATTCTCTACTCTAGTGCTGTTTGTTTGCTTATGCATTGCTCTTTACCTCACTATATGATGTTTTATACATACTGCTATTAGAATACAGTATCTAACATGCTGTTGTGTTTCACTGTGTACTGTCTATATTGTTACAATGGCAATAAGCCAATTTGACTTCACTTGAAAAGAGCCTTGTTAGCAGACAGGTGTGTTCTTAAGGAAACTACAGAGCCAGATGTTGCTGTATTGTTTGTCTCGTGCTTGTCTGTGGTGAGGGTTTATTGCATTGCATGTCAGACACTGCCTCTATTATAAGAGCATTGAATCAATTCTTTCCAGATCCACTTTACAAACACAAGCAGGACAGCTTTAAATTTCACTTTAAATTTGTGCCCAGTGCAGGTTTCTGTCTGTCACCATACTGTGTTCACTTGTTTTGTGAGGCCTTTCTTCATGGTCCATATATTCATGCTGCAACAGCCTGAGATCCAGGAAACAGTATTTTCAATAGATACTCTTTTTGTAGACATATTACCTGATTTTGCTATTTATGGCTCCACTTTTTATTAAGTATCTAATAACTGTAGTTTCAGATTAATAATCCATGCAACAGCATTGTATCTCCTGGTTACTGTTTCAATGAGTAATTATGTCATTAATGACATTTGATTCAAGTTGAAATGCTCTAAATAATATTATTAATAATATTAATAATATTAAATTATTATTAATAATATTAATAATATTAAAAAAAAAATTGTAAAAATATTGCTGCTTCTTTTGCTGTTATTTGTTGCACAGCTTGAGAGAAAATTTCCAGAAAATGGTAATTGTATTCCCTTCTTTCCCTTTCTATTTCAAAAACAATCATCTGCCTAAAATGAGCTGTCTGATTCAAATCAACAATCATGTCAAGTCTGGCTTCATTAAGTTTAGTTTAGATGCTGATGACTGTGTGCAAGCCATTCACAGTTCATAAGAACTGACATAGCAAGGCCATTGCAAGTTTTACACATACAAACAGTCCAAGATGGCATCAGGTTCACATGTAATCCAGAAGGAATTCAAATACACAGACCAGGAAACAGGCAGGGAAGAAAATTCAAACAGACAAATGTCAAAAGCTGTAGTGAGAAGTGTCAGAGGCAAGAGTCATCAGTCAAAGTGCAAAGAAAGGTTCTATCACCAAAGGCATAAAGGACAACGCTGAGAAGACCAGGAAATTGGCAAGAATTTGGAAAGTCTCATTGTAACATCCAGCCCGTATACATCATTAGGCACAGGAAATACTCAATAAACTAATTTCAAATGTAACAGCAATGTTTCAAAATGCTAAGAGGTGATATACAGACTTTCTGAACTGATTCTCATGAATATTAGATTGAAGGGCTATTTATGAAGTAGCTGTGGTTTGTACAAAGAAAATTCATTAGACTAAGATAAATGCTCAGAGAAAGCCCTTTTATGGTTTGATGGTTGTGTCTTGATCTTTTTAAAATATCTTTAGATTAATATATTATAAATATATTTAGATTAATCATCTTTGTGTAATTGGTTTTAAATCTGCAGAAGCCTGCAGCACCCATAAGAACCCCCAGATCAATCATAGAAATCAATGCTGGACCACCAAGGTAATTCCCTTAAATGGTACAATTCTCTTAAAGGAGAGGAGTAATAATTGTTGTTTCTCCTCTTTTTACACACAGCTCTGAATAACTTACTTTCCCCCTAAAAAATGATCCTATTGCTTCCTAATACAAAAAAATGATCCTAATACAAAAATTACGTTGAAGTGTCATAGCATTGGATCATTTGCTCATGAAATAGAGCAATTTTGTCCTCAGAAGCTGCGAGTTATCATTGAAAAAAAACAGAAAGGATTTTTTACATTAACGGTACACATCAGGGTTCAAGTAAAATATTACTTCTAAAGGCTTCCCTTTTTTTGGTTTTGTGGTGTCCAGGCCTTGTCCGCCACGCCCCCTCGTCCTTGTGCTGATTGTTTATGTTTGGGGCTATGCCAGCTCTTCCAGGGGGATCCCGAGGCGATTTCCAGGCCAGCCGAGAGACATAGTCTCCCAAGGGAGGTGTCCAGGAGACATCCTAACCAGATGCACGAGCCACGTCATCTGACTCCTCTCAATGTGAAGGAGCAGCAGTTCTACTCTGAGTTCCCGGATAACTGAGCTTTTCAGTTCAGCTACCCTGCGGAGGCAATTCATTTCGGCCGCTTGTATCCACAATCTCATTCTTTTGGTCACTACCCAAAGCTCATGACCATTGGTGAGGAGCCAGACAAAGAACGGCTCATAAGAACCCTTATGAAGAATTACACCCTGAAGACATATTTTCCCTTACCCAGACGTGGTCCACCAGGGTCCCTCTGGCCTGGGGGTGGGCCCAATGGTGAGCGCCTGGTGGCTGGGCCTATACCCATGGGGCCCGGCCGGGCAAAGCCCAAAGAGATTACATGGGTCCCCCTTCCAATGGGCTCACCACCTGTAGGAGGGGCAAAGGGGTTCAGGTGCAGTGTGCGTTGGGTGGCAACCAAAAGCGGGGACCTTGGCGGTCTGATCCTCACCTGCAGAAGCTAGCTCTAGGGATGTGGGATATCACCTCTCTGGTGGGGAAGGAGCCTGAGCTGATGCGCGAGGTACAGAGGTTCTGACTAGATATAGTTGGACTCACCTTGACGCATGGTCTGGGCTCTGGAACTAGTCTACTCAAGAGATTGGACTCTCTTCCACTGTGGAGTTGCCCATTGTGAGAGGCATCAAGCAGGTGTGGCCATACCTTTTGCCATATAGCTTGGTGCCTATACATTGGGGTTTACACCAGTGGACTGGAGGGTAGCCTCCTTTCGTCTTAGGGTGGGGGGATGGGTCCTGACTGTTGTTTGTGCCTATGCGCCGAACACCAGTTCAGAATACCCACCCTTTTTAGAGTTTTTGGAGGGTGTGCTGGAGATCACTTCTTCTGGGGACTTTCTTGTTTTGCTGGGGGACTTCAATGCTCATGTGGGCAATGACAGTGATACTCGGAGGGGCGTGATTGGCTGGAAGAAATGCTGTTCTCTGTGGATTTGGCTTTCTATAGGTTTTGGTTCATTTGTAGTCTAATGGGACAGATAACAGTTCACCTGACAGGTTTTATCTGTGTAAGTGAGTCATGCTGAGCTGAACATGATCAAGAAACCAAAGAGGCTCAGCTCAGTCAGAAACAGCCACGCATCAACAGTTTTCAGCTCAGTCTCACTCATCAGTTTGAGTCTCTGTAAATAAAGAGATCCTCAAGAGGGCTGTCATGCACATAGAACAAACACACAGGGGGTAACTGGTCTACATGATATATCAGGAAATACATGATATATTGTGGGGGTTTTTTTAAGTTAAAATTAGTGCTGTTAACATAAATGTGTTAATAATTATTAGGTAAGAATTTTGTGTCTTAGAGCAAGGAAGATGCTAGGAAACAATGTAAACTCATCAAAAACATCAAAAACAAGTATTACACTGTACAGTATTACAATGTTCTATTGCTTATATTCACTGCAATGCATGAACTGTATCTGTTTCATATTTGTAATGTATGCTTGTTTTTGATAGCATTGTTCTTGTTATTAATGTAATTGCCAATAAATATACATTATTCTTCATCAAAGTATAACCAGAACCAGGGCTACAAAATATGCAGTGCTGTGGACCTCTAGGATTTGAAGAACACTTTTGTAGACTGCAGAGAAACAGTGTCCCAAATGAACAGTAATTAATTGCTGCCAAAGCTTTGAGTGGATTCTCTTTCTCTGTGCCCTAGTGTTTTAGACCAGTCTACTTATGCCATTATAATTAACTAAGCCTCTGTATTTTATTCTGCTCCATTTATTGACACCAACTACATCATGGCCCACAGTCACTTAACCACCGCTCTCTAGTTCTGTATTCAGAGCAGTGCTTGAAAGTGAAAGATGTGGAGTACATCATGGTAATCCAGGGACTGTTTTGGCTTCAGTTCAGCATATTTACATTTAGTGGATTGTTACTTGCTTACACACATTCAGATAAAAAATATAATATGAACAGCAGCATATGGACAGGCATTCTAAGTGGTTACATTGCTTTCAAGTACATACAATCATGCTAACAGCCATGGTGTCACAATAGACTGAAGAATACATACTAAAGAGATCAGTGACTGTCAATGTGCCACTATAATTTCTCCAATGTGCCAAATCGGTTTTCAGATTATTCATACTGCTTTCGGAGACAACATCAGCACCAGTACCCTAATGGATTGGATTTACTATAACGTTTGGCAGAGGAAGAATTATGTCTGGGGCTGTTTTTCATGGATAGATCCATAAATTAATACCTTACCAACTATGATGCGAAAGAATTTGACTGGCCTGTACAGAGTAACAAGGAACTGGAATACCAACTTTTCACTGAACGCTGGCTGAAAATTGCTTTAAGACCTGTTCCGTAATATATGTCATCTACCAAAAACCATTATGGTACAGAATTTTAATCAAATGTCTGTGTATGTCATTATTAATCATGATTACCTCCTCCAGTCCAAACATAAGTAGGTCAGATGATCTGGAGATGCTAAAATCCCAGTTAATTTGTATGTCACAACACACATCACATGGAAATGGGGTAGAGTGTTCACACTCCTGTGTACTGCTGTCAGCAACTACAATGGGCGCACAAGTTAGAGCCATCCTTGGAGCAACCGAAGAAGTTATTCTTGTTTCTAAAGTGATCATCCATGATTCCCTGTTTCTGGGGATAATATACTTGACACGTATTTAATGCTTACCCAAATGGGACCACTATGAACCTCCTTGAGTTTCACACTTTGATAATATCAGCAATATGCAATGTAGAGGGCAAAAGGCAAAAGTGGTGCAATGAGATGCTCATAGCAGTGAAATGTGGTTACAGTGAGCAAACTAGCAATAGCTCACTATAGATTCCAAACATTTAACAATCAGTGCAAAATTCAAATAGAACTTTGCTTTAAGAGAAATGTTGGGACATCTCATAAATTCATAAAGCATCTGTTTTTGAGAATTTCTTGAGGGTGCCCCCTGGTCAAAATGACATTTTTGTTTATTTTCTAAATAAAAACATACTACTGTACATTTAATGCACAATTCCTGTTGATTGTATTTAATAAAATGAAAGAAAATATGGCCTATACAAAAAGTCATGGCACATTTGATATTATACTGTTTTTCTAGTACAAATAATGAGAAGCGGTGCAATAAAATCTGGATAAAAGACATTTCCTGCAATGGATGTTTTCTTAGATTCATCCAGAAAGTTGATATAATGTGATTTGACTGTTGGTGTGACAGTGGGTGCAAGCTTCTGCATTTGAGAGTCTAATGTAAATGAAATGTAAACTCAAACTATGCAGTTCTTGTCATGAAAATTAGAAATGGTTACTTACATGTACCACAGCACCTGCTCTAAGCTTTTTTCCACAGTAGGATCTTTTCACCACACATTTTCTCTCACCTGTCTCCAAAGGAGGAGTGTGAGCTGACAGTACTGCCAGGAGAGACAAGCCTCCCCATCCCCAATATCACTTTATTTGTTTTGTCGTGGATGCAAATCCCCGAAAATTGACACTTGCCGTAACGAGCATCTGCTTCCGCCATCTGTGAGTCACTGCCAAACCTCCGCAATGAATATTCAGTCTAGGACTAGGGGCAGAAGTGCTCTTCCTCAAGCTTGAGCGCACTCCGGTAAGCGGAGCTCACATTGAGAAAAGAGACTCAGAGAAATACATTCCGATTAACATGCAGCAGACATATGTCGAATGAATGCTCAACTAATCTGGAACAATTGAAGGGCTGACAGTGACTGTGGTTGTAACGTACTCCATGCCGCTGTCGCATGTGGCCTCCTCCTTTATGTGATGGATATAGATGATGGATATAGATGAATAATTCACAAGTATGCAATGAAGCAGATTAAGAGTGGAGGGTGGCTGTTTAATCTCCATCAAGAAGAACAAGGCCTCTTTATTTATGAGAAGTTATGTCAATAAACGACAGGCCTCATTTGAAGAAGGACGAGTGAGACGCGTGTCAGGAGCAGGTGAGAACAGGCTAGAAATGGCCCAGCAGTTAAGACAAGCCTATTCTGGCAATAACAATCAGTCAAATTGACTTTGACATAAGAAGGGAGGGAGACGACTGAGCAACTATAGCAATGACAGTTCATTTTGTGTTTCCTAAGCAGTCACAACAATTCTTTAACCCGGTGAGTTAGGATTTCTACTCCATGTATTCGGGATCCTGTGACAATAATACATTTAACTCAACATAAAAGTCGAAGGGAATATATTATGACAAAAAGTGTTTGTATTACATCAAACTTGTAACATTGAACATTCAAGTCTGACTGATAAAAAGATATATATATATATATATATATTAGGTAGAAATATAGTAACCAGAAAAAAACAACTACATTCACTTATCAGACATATCTGAGGTCTGAAATTATATTGCAATGTATCTACAAACAAAAATGGAACCTTTGTTGTAAACACTGGCCTACTTACCCCGTTCTCAACTGGTACACTGCAAGTACACTGTGTAGTTTAATTAGACTATATTTCATCTGTTTCTCTGCATCATTTGTTAGCTAATTTACCAGTTCATTGCTGATCGTCACTTAAGCTATCATTTTGTTCTGACAGTGACAGTATTTAAGTTTGAATACTTCAGTAGTTAATATTATGTGTGAAATCTTCTGTTCAGGTGCTTATATGATTAATGGAAATAAGTTAAGAATCGTCCGACCAAAATATAAATCTAATGTAATTATAATGTTCCAAAAATTAATTGGATTGAATTGATTTGGGAGAAATATAGACTTCTGGTATAGTTCACTTTGGGTAGTTGCATAAAGGACTGCAATGTTGCCTGGTTCACTATTCTTCAATGAGAGGGTATGAATTCTGTGTATGCAAAGATTTATTAATTTGCCATGACAGCGCGATATTTTTGCATCATAACATTTTTGCATCATGGTTGTTTTAAGCCATTAACATATCAAGTTATCTCTCAAAATGTGAAGATAACATTGTCATAATACATAAAAGCACAATGACAAATGTTTTTTAAATATATGTCCTGCAATCCTTGACTATTGTTGGAGCCTTGTGGTCCTTCGGGGCATCATTTAACAAACAATCTAAGCTGCTCTAATCTTTCCTCTAGGACAAGCACATGAGTTCCAGCAGCTGTCAGGTATGCCCCAGCTTCTTTGGTCCCTCAAGTTCCTCACTGGGCTTCTCACACAGTGGCAAGTTGACTATCGACTGGAACACATTCACCACAGTCTGTTCTACTGTGACATGCCACAAACCACAGTAGGTACAGTCTGGTTCTCATTAAGGACATTGCTCTGTGACCAAGAGACACAAAAAAATATTTAAAATAAAGTTTATCATCAGGGCTTTTGTTGAGCCTCATGAAGTTATAGATATTACAAACCTTTCAAACTTTTTTTTTTAATATTTGCACTGTTAAACTGACAAGAAATACTTTACATTAAGGCTTTTTACTTTGTTAAAACAACTTTGTTTTGTTAACTTATTATTTGCTATTCTAACATGTTCTAGCATACAAAACTGACACCTTTAAACCAACATTAAGCTTTAAATCAAATCTGTTTGTTTTCACTTGTTAAGCCTATTCTATAATGCATTAAAGATACCTATAATGTATTAAAGAAATAATGAACAATATGTCCTTTTATTTTCATTTAATCTATTTAATTTTTTTAAGTAAGTCTATTAATTAAAAATGGACATTACAGAGATATTTATAAAAACCTATGTGAAAAGCAAAGCATGTACTGTGTGTAGTAGAGATAAAAGTGTTGGAGCTTGCTGCAGCTCTAGAGTGCATTGCTTTTGGGATCTGAAGGAGCGTTTGAACCATTAACTACACAATTAATTTGTTCCGAAAAAGTAAATGCAAAATTTTGAACAACAAACCTCTGTTACTGCTCAAGACTCTGTTACTGGCAGTGGCGGTTCTAGACCAAAATTACAAGGGGGGCCAAGGTGGGGTCAGTGTGTTTTTAAGGGGGCACATATAACAGCAAAACAGGTCGATATTTTATGCTATATATTTCATTGAATATTTAGCTTCTCATTTAGTTTCATGACAGTTTTTTTTTTAAATATATCTTTTTAAATCATACTGTCCTCTCCTCACTGTAGTAAGGAGGAAAAATAGAAAGAAAATTCACATACTGATGTCACGGTCGCATCGTCCTCTCCCCGTAGATTCCATTCCTCGTACCCTGAGTATTGAGTTCTCCTGCTTGTTTTTTCTTAGTGTCCTTCCTCCCTTCTCCCCTTGTACCCTTTAGAGTCTCCCAGCACTGTTTGTGTCGCACCGCGTCTTGATTTGTTGCACCTGTTTCCCTCTTTGATTTGTCACACCTGTTTCCTATCCCATGCACTACTTATAGCCCAGCCCGGCCTCGAATCTGCATGCTGGTATTTGTTCTATTTTGTGTGTGTGTTGCCCCCCAATCTTGTAATCGTGTGGTTCATGTCTGACATGTTCTTGTTCTCTCTTTTTGTGTTGCAGGCTCGTGCTGGTCCTCTTTGAGTTTGATGTGCGCCCTGGAGTGGCCTGCCATTTTTGCTGATCACGTTCTGTTTTCTGATACCTGCCTTGTTTATGTTCATTGTTTAACTGTGCCAGCACGAGCCTTGCTGTTTATTTTTGTATAGTGTATTGTTACTTCCTCTGAGTTCCCCTGTGTTTATTTGCTTTTGTTATTAAATCTGGTTTTCCGTTTCACGTAGTTTGCCGTCCTCCGCTTTCCCTCCTACACACCCACCTGACAACTGAGTGATCTCAAAATCCCTAAATCATTTGCGTGTGTGTAGCGCTTTAAGCACAATAAGAAATTCATAATTAAATAATTGGCTGTTCGGAGCAGGGGCCATAACAGGGGCCAGTAGCAGTCCTACCGGGGCCCTGGACCATGCTGGCCTCCATCTAGATCCGCATATGGTTACTGGTGCACCAGTCAACAGTATCAGAGTCTGCACACCACAGGGAGTATGAGTATTATGGGTGTGTGAATAGAAATAAGTGAAGGAATTATCAATCGAAGTGTATCCCGAGTGACTTAGCTAAAATGAGAGATAAGGTTTTGTTGTCAGGTGAGAAACTGAGCCTTTTGGTCAAAATCCAAATGCTATGTGTCACAAACTTTGATACTGAACATTCCTCAACAAACACAAGCACAGCAGTGAAATATAGAGGTGGAAGCATCATGATATATAGATGATTTTCTTCATGGGGGACTGCTTGTTAAAATGAAAGGAAGACTCTGCAAGACAACCCTGCTTCAATCTCTTCAGCAGATCAATGATCCCAAGCACAATCACTGTCAAACAATCTTACACTAGCAGACTGCTAGCCCATTGCATCAAAAGGTGGCTCTACCAAATACTAGTCTGAAGACAGTGAATACTTATGCCAGCACCATATTGCTACAAAACAAATAACGAATTTCTTAGGGGAACTCCCTAAGGAGGAGAGATAAATACTCCAAAGTGAGTGAGAAAAAGAGAGTCTATGGAGATAACTAATGGCTCTATAGAGATAAGATATGTCCTTATGGGGACTAATATGTACATTGCTTGTAGGTCAAATCTTTTTCAGGGTCTGTGGTTTGGTGATGTTGTTGACAGATGGAAGTAGTTCAATAATCTTCAAAACGTCCAATTTACTCACTAGTATTTCACATTTTAGCCACTAAAAAAAAACAAACAACAGCAAAATGTTGTGCAGCAGTGCCAGCAAACCTTGAAGCAATATATCCTCTGCAACACTTGCAGCTTTACTACCATCCTGATTGTCTTTTTTTTACTGAAGGGCAGAACTTTCTATGTGAATGAGAACCATCCTCCCATTCATTTTCCAACCAGTGTGCCCTCTGTAAATACTCTCTCAACACTCAACACCAAGGGGTGGATTTCAGCATAATCATTTGACATCCCAATAAAATGGCAACCTCTCAATAGCAATATTTTCTCAATTTTTATAACACCTAAAATAGTTGATGTATATTTTACATTTTCTAACACCGTATTAACTTCAAACATGCTATGTGGTTCTATTTTTAATTTATTGTGTCATTTATATCAACAGAACAAGTAGGTCTTAGACTCTCATTCCACTATTTAAGATGGATTATAGCATAATCATTTGGCATCACAATAGAATGGCAACCTACCAACAGCAATATTGTCCCAATTACAGCTGGATTACAATCAATCTCTACAGTCCTTAACTTTCTGAATCATATGTTTATGCCACAGCAAACAGAATGTAATTTGTCTTTCCTTTACACCAGTTTTGGTGCAATTAAATTCCGCTAACAGATAGCAGAAGCACAAATGGTCCTACAAAAACAATAGATGTTTTAATTTCATTTATAATGCATTTGAAGGGTTACTACATATCAACTATTTGGAAACTGACTAATCATCTATTTTGGCTTGTACAAAAAACAAAATAACTTACTAATTCACAATTAGTTATATAGTAATTCATGTCAGGTAAAATTTCTTTATTGTGACCTAATGGTGTGATGCTTGCCATGGATTTTTAAGATCCCTGGGGCAAGACTAGCTTTCTGGTAGGTGTTTTCTGGCAATCATTTGAGGTAAGAAGTGTCACAGGTTAGTTCCAGACGTTGCATGTTTGTCACTGATGTAAGCATAAGATAAAGATAAGAGATTATCCTGTTGCATCAGCCCAATAGGCTCTGTAGCCTCACAGGACCCACATGTACAAGCATTTTCATTCCAGCACATTCTTCTCAACACATGGTCCCTGTTTGCTGGTGGCAAAGCCATTTGAGCAATACCTTAGATAGAAACACTCAGAACTTGTAAACAGCATGGTGCCAAACTTAGCTCTCTTTGACTCTGGCAGTGATTGAAGACTGGGGCATCCCACCGTGAGCTGGAGGCTGTTTTTTACAGAAACTATCTCAGCTAGCTACCTTCAGCAACTTGCCCAAACATAGAGGAGTTGCAGAAATTATTGATCAGACCACACCGGCTTTCTGCACTATGCCCTATGCCTTAGCTCTGTGACAATAATGATTAAAAGCGAAATTTGGAGGGGGGGTCTGGTGGGTGCTTTTTTTTCAGTTAAGATCTTTTTTTGGGATCCTTATGAGTCTAGGCCGTTTAGCTGCATTAAATATTTAAGAAATATCAACATTTCACATGTATTTTTATTGTTGTTTTGGATGATAATGAGGGCACTGCAATATGCAGTGTTAAAATCTTAATCTTTAGTATTATGAGAATCATGGACATGGAGGACAGGAAAACACATTTTCCACACAAGCTCTGATATTTCTCATGCTGTGGAGGCATGAGGCTATTTAAGTAGTCATCAAAGTATATCATCTACTGGAGACATATGTGGCGGGGCGGTGTAGGTGAATTTGTGTGTGGAGGTGAATGTGAATTTAAGGCCACTACTGGTGTGTACACCAGTCGGCTATTTTTAAGTGGTTTAAAATCAGAAAAGCTGCCTCGACAACGCCACCTAAGGACTTTCACCTTAAGATTTGCTCTATCTAACAGGACACACAGTGTTACGGCTGACGGCCGCTAGAGGCCGTCCTTTTTTGTTCAGTTTTGTCCCCTGTCTGTTTTCATGTTCTGTGTAG
>JBBPDE010197654.1:0-16838 GCA_037974605.1 Nannopetersius ansorgii
AGAGATCATCTCCAGTCGTAGACCATTTTCTTTAAGTTTACTTGTTATCTGGTGGTGAATTGATTCTGACGTCTCTGTGCTATCCTCGTAAAAATCAAGAACCCTGTTCATTAACCCAAATTCGGGGGTCCAGTATCTCACTGCCAGTGGGAAAAGCTTGGTGCTGCCGTGGTTGGAAGCATCTGATGCCGGTGTGTGTGTTCCACCCACGAGCAGAAGTGATCTCAGTTCTTGAACAAATTTTTCCACTGAGACCGGAGCAAGAACATTGGCTACGATGGACGCTGCTTTGGTGCGGCCACACGACATTTTTTTTGCTATCTCGGAGTCTGGAAATATGACTAGGGCTAATTTGTTACTGCTGTCGGTTGAGCGATATGAATGTGGGTGTGTTGTACGGCATGATAAATGCTCGTAACCTCTGCAGCAGAAACTTTGTCAAGCTGGGGGTCATTTGGTTTAACAAAAAAAGATTGCACTGATTTGAATATCTCTTGTTGTCGCATTCTATTTCAGTGAGACTCACATGAACCATGTCGTTCATTCATATCGCTCAACCGACTGCAGATTTTTGCACTGAATTTATGCAAGGCCTTAATAATAGCCTATGCTGAGCTGAAATTGTTAAAATTTTGTATTGGCCAGGCCTTCATATTTTGCACTGAAATATGCCTATGCATACTGTAATCTTTTGTTGAACTTATGCCGGCCAGGCCTGATATTTTTGTGCCTTTTCTATTTTTATTTTAATGTGATCAAAAGTAAGAACATACTTTTAGTTGTATAATGCCTGGTCCTCTGGACAGTTGTCTAATTTGGTCTTTTCTAATAAAGACTTGTACAGGCTTATGCCTTTAACTGTAGCCTACTTTGGGCTACTTCTGGGTCAGGAAGTGTCTTAATCTTTTGACTGATGGTGTTGAAGGGCAATAATTAATGTTTCTTAGTTAAATATATAGACATATGTTAAGCTTTGAGATTTTACGCCTGTCCCACACTGTCGCACTTAAACTTGGTACTTGTCCCACATTTTGTCTGTCTGGAGGTGGTCACCCTACCTCACACTGAAACATTTGTGCATTGTACTTTGCTGAGTTTGCGGTTTTTGGCATATCTAAAAACATTGTGGAGTGATAGTAGGAGAGAATGACATTTCCTCAGTTGTGACCCCAAGTGAGTTGATTAGGCAACACATTTCTGGAGTCTGAAGTTTGCTTCTTTTTTTGCCCTGGAGCTATGAGTCTAACTGTGCCACCAAGGGCAGCTGGTGGCTAGTGGTTAGGGTGTTTGTCCTGTGAGTGGCATACGCGGTTCTAGACGGGGACCAGTGTGGGCCAGGGCCCCTGTAGAATTGCTCCTGGTTCCTGTTATGGCCCTTGCACTCAACAGCCAATAATTTAAAGATTAATTTCTAATCACGGCATGCACTGGCTCGAAGAATGGAACTAACGCTCTGTGTGTTCTAGACTATTTTACTACACACACGCTGTTATCTGGAACCTGAAGACCAGCAGTGTAAACTTTGGTTATAAAAGCTAACAGCTGGAGCTCTATGTGGACTAACTCCAAAGAGGTGAAGGTATAACTGTAATGAAGATCAATGCAAAGCTAAATATAAACCAAAATAAAATATCGACCTGTTATATGTGCCGCCCCAATAACACACTGGCCCCACCTCGGCCCCCCCTGCTAACTTTGGTCTAGAACCACCACTGCTGATCGGGAAGTTGCTGGTTTGATTCCCAAGACTGCTAAGCTCCTCTGAGGTACCCTTGAGCACAATACCGTTCCCACATACTGCTCTTGGTGAATGGGTTAAATGCAGAGGAATAATTTCATGCTGTTCACACTGTGTGCTGTGGTGTGTTCATGCATGACAGAATGGGCACTTTCACTTTCAAACCGAATGCCTGAATCATCACTCATTTCCCTCAGATTATATAAGTTTGTTACATATTTTCCAACAGACTAAGGTTGTCATTATAACAATGGTCAGCCAACATAAAATTCCCAGCTGTATGAGGTTTGACGAGAGTGTATTCTGGTTTAGGGATGCAGTTCAGCGCTGACTAGTGGAGTATAAGCCTGTCTGACTAGCTACATTTGTTATGTTGCTTCAGTGCAAAACTAAAGAACCAAGCTTTAGACACCGTGTTCTGTCTGAGGGACTCCAAATGAGGTTAAAAAGTTGTGTCATGTTGTGCCACTACCGTTTTTGACCTGATTTTGCCAGCGCTCCAAAGTTGCAGTTTACAAAAAGCATGAAATTGATTTTTGTAATGATTAGGTTGGAGGATGTGTTTGCAAGTCCAAAAGAGAAATAAACACGAAACATACCGCTAACAGAGTCCTAGGATCACACAAATAAAAAATAGTATCTAAAAGCTTTAAACAAAGACACAAGCAAGCCAAGACAATGTCTACTTAGAGATTCGGCTACAACTAACTGAGACACAAGGGACTACACCTGGGAGTGCCTGGGTGGGGGTGAAGACGAGGACAATACACAGGTGAACACGATAACAAGGGACTCACATGGAACACAGATACATGGCACAGGTAAACAGTAAGATGCACAGTCAAGATATGGCAGGAGCACATATTACAATTTTAAGAGAAGATAAACCAATTAGTCCCACAAGTGGGAAATGTACTTTGTCACGGCAGAAAGTGGACAGAACAAAGTTAGGAGCAGCAAAAATGAAGAAAACAGTAGAATAGAACAGTATGAGATAGAATCTAAAAAAAAAATAATATACTATACTAACAGTACAGTATAAAATAAGCACTATACAATCTAGAGATGTAGAATATGGACACCTGTGGTGTAAAATATTTACATAAATGTATTTGTAAACTATATATTAACTAAATGTAGTGATATGTTTGTACACAATGAGTATATGTATAAATATATATACACAGAGTGGATAAATAAGTAAATTGTACCTTTTACCCAGTAGTGATAGTTCCACCCAAGAAAAAGAATTGCACGTTTTCACCGAATCTTCACTTTTAAGGACACATATCACAGGAATCTATTCAGTCTGATTTCGTGTCCAACTAAAGTTTCCAAGTGTATTATCCACTCCTGCCTCCATTTTTGGAACTAACCTTCAAAGACATTCATTCATTCATTACCTGAACCACTTATTCTAACCTGGGTGGGGGGCGGCGGGGCACAGTGGGCCTTGAGCCTGTCCCAGCGTTCATAGGGCGAAATTCCCTGGTCACAGTTCACACTCACAGACAAACCTTGATAAAAGTGTACATCTGCCATTCACCATCGTTTTGTGATGTCCTAAAAAAACACCAACTTTCAGCTTATGGCAGTTTTATTCTAATTAAATGTTGCAAGTTCTTTTCCAGTAAGGCACTTAACACAGCAGCCAATCAGAACAGAGAATTTCCAGATTTCCATATTTATGTGTATAGTATACATAGAAACAAACAGGAACATAAACGACCAGATTATAATAGATAAACAGAGATTGGATTATAGACATTAAAACAGATTTTTTATTTTCATAAATGGACCTCAGGGACCACAGTAAAATATAAGTAGGATATAGAGGGTTTGTTGAGGGTCTTTTCTTGGGGGGATCCAAGAACCTGTCCTGTTTAATTCCACAGTGAAGCTGTACTGAACCTGTTAACCCAGACTTAACAGGTTTCCAGATGATACAGACCTCTTTGTGTAGTCTTAAATAATTTTATGTTGCTAACAACAGGCTAACTATTGCAGAAAACATTTGGAGGGGGGCACAAAATAGCTGAGCAATATTATGTTTCTCCTTGTATTTCTGCAAGAGAGGTCGTTCTGTCAGGTCAAGCACATGCTCTTATCAGACTATATTAGAAGGGCTCTGATAAGGGAATGCTTGTTGTGTGTGAATGGGCTGTCACCCCCCCCCCTCCCCCTCCCCCGCAGTGGTATGCTCCATTATGTGGAGGGGCTTTTATTCAGGCAGCGCTTGGGGGGCTGGGGGACTTCTCTCCATTTGGAGAGTATCCATGACTCAACCCCACATTCTTACCAGAAACCATGTGACTTCTCTACAGCCATGCGGCTCCGCTGCCCAGTTCTGCATGGCATCACTCTGGACTTTTTTTTTAAGTTAGCCTCTGAATACAGGGAACGGATAAATAAGAAAAGGGGAAGGAGAGTAACTGAAAATCCCCTTGCGTGTTTCTGATGATGTCACGAGAGTAAATAGAAGAGTGTGCTCTACACTGATGGCTTAAATTCGAACTACTTGTTACAGGAGGTCGACTGGAGTACGTGTTTCCTTGTAATGGTACTGTCTTGTTAATTACAGTACCGTTACCAGGACAGGGGTGTTTTATACACGTACTCATTCATGTCCTGAGTGTATTGTTACATCTGTAAGAAAGCAAGAGATGCACCCAAGTGTGTGGGGAAAAAAAACTACTTTTGCTTTGAGTAGCTAAAACCACAGTGGAATGTCTCAGCACATCTAGTGTCTGTCAACACAGGAAATGTGTATTTCTAGACCCTCTTTGGTGCGCTTTCAGTTTCAAATAAACCGATGATGTGATCAATCACAAAGATGATGTGACTGGCAGATTTTAAAATCATATTAAACACAAAAAGAGGACCTGCTAACTAAACGCTCATGAATAAACTAGAAGCAGATGTATTGTCATTAGAACAGTACAAACTCATCAAAATGTTACTTGAGGCGGGGATCAAGTCTAGTCCTGCCTGGAATGCACACATTCAGAATAGATATTCTTTATTAAAAGGCTCAATCCCTTTATGGGAAACCAAATACCCTCCTCTGATAATTAAATCCTTCATTTTTTAATTATTCTTATAGAGAAGACCACACTTAGCTACTAATTTGATTATTGATAATAACATGTAAAACATGTTCAACTCTAGATGATGTGCTCTACTGAGGGTTCCTCTTAGCTCATATAAGTCCAGTGGTTCTCTCATGTGCGGTCACTTCTGTGGTGATACTAATGTGCACTTGCTCATGAAAGTGTTACATTAGAAGACACTTCTGTAAAGGAACTCAAAGTAAGTTGTCACTTAAATGAATAAACAACTTTATTCCTCTTATTGGTCCACTTTCCAGCATTGCATGCATTCATTTGCATGCATTCCTCTGAATGATCACTATTAAAACAATCCTTTAGTGGAACGTTCAGTACTCTATCCATCCTATCAAACCAGTCTCGGTTCCTTAATGACTGCTTTTTCACTGCATGGCATCCGGAAACTGCTAAGTGGCTGAAGCTTTTGCATGGAGATCCAAAAAATAATTTGTGATCACTGGGGTTAAAGGACATATCCTGTGACCTCGGTCCCTGTCAAAAACAATGCACTTAAAATAGTTTCATCCAGTCGTCTAAAAACTGGAGCGTTTAAGCTTGTATGATACATGTGCAGTCTCAGCATTCCAATGAAACTGCTGAAACAATTTATATAGTGACATCTGGGAAAGAGGCCGGTTTTATTATTAAAGCTTATTAAAAACACTATTATTCTAGTCAATCTTTAAAGTATTAGCAGGAGAACTGCTAAAGGAAAGTGCATCAGATACAGTCAATGAAGCTGAAATGTAATGGGATGAATCAAAAAAGAAAGGCAATAAATAAACAGAAACATTCTGGGTTTGATATCTTTAAATCTGAGAAAAGGTTCAGCGAAGCTAAAGTTCAAATCTAAAGGGAAGTCATAGTTCCAGGGTACATTAAAACAAACCTCTGACTGCGAGAGAAACTGGGACTTTCTGAAGAAGACAGTTCCTGGAAAAACCTCCTCTTTTCGGGAAGTGCTGTTTCAGCCGAGTGGCATCCAAATATGGTCCAGTTAGAGTCTCTTTCTCACTCAGACCATACTGTGGTAGTGGAAGTCTTCTGACTAATAGGCCCTGTTTTACTTGTTTGTACTTGTTTGATCGTCTTTAATTACAACACAGTCTGACCAAAATGACCCAGCAGCATGCTGGCCACAAGTAATGACCGCTGTACATTCACTCATAATAATAATAATGAGACTGTAATCGCTGCTTGATGCCATTTACAAAACAAACACTACGACCGTGGCGCTGAAAACAGCTGTCCCAGGCAGTAGATGCTATCTCATATACGGTTGTGCTGTTACTCAAAGGGCAGGTACTTTCCAGAGTTATTTTCCAGGACCTTGGGAAAGTGGTCTCACGCTACATTATTACACCATATCCATGATCCCACTCATTTTGGGGAAAAAGGAGCACTTTATTCTTCTCACTTTTAATTTTATTCAGTTGAACATGCTGGAGCAGTTCAAGCCCCTCTCCAATCCACCACAACCCCCACCGCATGTGTTAGCGTGTACTGCAGTGACTAATGGGTGATATCTGTCCGATTTCATTTGCATGTTTAATAAAAACAATCATTTTTTAGGAAATAAAGAAGGCTCCTCAACATTGTCCACCCCTGGTTAAATGATGCCAGTGACATATTACTCATATTACTAGAGGCCTAAAATAACATAGCTCACACTCAAGCATTATATTTCAGGGCCCCTACTACAGTAGTGTAGCTGTACTGCAGTAATGAAATTATTAAATGTTACCTATTAATTGTAGTTAAATGCATGAATGTTGGTGTGTTCTATTATCTATGGTAATCACAAGTTAACAGAACAATCGTTTCATTTCACAGCAGCATTGTGTTTGTTTTCATGTGTGTATATGAGGTATGACCACACATGAACACATGCTCTGTGTCTCAGCCAGCCCTGTCTGCCCTTACCAGTACTAAGAGCTGGAGCTGGGTGTTGTAGTTTGGGCTAGATGTAAATCAGTCCCGTCTTTGACTATTGTTATTGTTAATTCGACCTGTCGGAGGCGCTGTTGTTTTTGGGCTGGCAGTGCTCCAAAACAATCAGTTTCAATTTATTTTGACAAGAAGTGAAACAGTGTACTCAGTTGTCCGAGCTCATTTATATCAGCCTCCCCTCACTACCACATCTCGATTTGGAGCCACATTACACTGACACCATTTACATTAACCGCATTTATCCAAAGCGGCTTTCATTCCCTAACTACAGGGGGCAGTCTCCCTGGAGCAACTTAGGGTTAAAGCTCAGGGACCCAGTGGTGGTGCTGAAGGTAGGATTTGAACCCACAGACTCTTGGTCTGGAGGCGAGTATCCTACCCACTGAGCTACCTCCACCCCCAATGTGTTCCTGTTCTAATAGTCCCTTAACTAAATCTTTTGGACAAATGGAAACGTCAGACTACAAATCAGTGAAAATGGCCATGAAAGAGTAATGATGAGTAACTACCTGGAAAGCTGAGGAATGTAGTGAAAACAGGCTTATTACATGATAACGGCTTCTCTAGAGCTATCAGTCACAGAACGTTCATCAACTACCTCAGCTGAACACACAGTGTAGTCACTGCGGGTTCCTGTGTACACTGTGTGACTCACACGGACGCTCCTGCTGCCCCCGCCATTAGGAATGACCTGTAATTAGCTGGCAGTTGAGTATGAAGTGCGGCTGTTATCAGTTTGATAAAAACCTGTCCTTGGTCTGTCTGCCTTGTCCAGCTGTCTGTGCACATTCCATTCACTCCCGCTCCTATTCCCTCGGCAACCCTCTCCAGTCCCCAGCGGGGTGTTTAAGAATACAAACAAAGCAGAACCAGCGCTTCATTGTGGCCTTTAACCACAAACAAGAATGGATTTCTGAACCACATGTGGTGAAGTGTTTTGGCTCATGAACACAATCAGATTTCTGTTGCTGCACAGATGAACTGGACTCAAAATCAGGTGAACAGGCCATTTGACAAACAACAGCTTTCACTATTTTCTACTTGTTGTTTGTCATTTAAGGGCACAGCAGCATTTTGTCTGTTTTAAAAGTTAAATTAATGCTTGTGTTAATGCTTGCCAGCCAATAGGGTGAAGAAAAGAGGCTCTTTCTGTGAAACGAAAAGCTTAAAAGCTTTGAACTCAAAGTAATTCCTTGATTAGTTTTTTGACAAAGAACTTATTTTCCCACTAAAGTCAATAGTGCAGTGAGTCTGCTGGGCAGCTCCCCTGTCTAAACATTGGCCCTATTGGATCCCCGGTGGTGCTTCTTTGCTTCACCATATTGGCTGGCAAGCATTAAGCACAAGCATTAATGTAACTTTTAAAACATCCATCTATGCTTGGAGGTCCAAAAGAGCACAACTGAATTTGCTCTCGCTGGGCGGGTAGGATGGTCCTCAGCATGATGCTAGACAGAGCGGATGTCTGTAAGCTGATGGAATAGACCTAGCAATTAGTGTTCTCCTCCAAATCCAGTGAGCTGTCCATTGACACTACATTAGTGTCAGGTTCTGTAAAAGTGTAAGATCATTCTCATTATTCTGGCAACTTTGTGATGCAGTGCTGCCTCTGAAGCACATCTTAGATGCTACTGATTTACAAGTACTATCGCAAGAATATAAATCCATCTAATGCCTGGGATACACTGTGATTTTGGGCTGTCCCAGAAGCAAGATGACAATTGTTGTGGCTCCTAAACAGTGGTCCTATGTTGTACTGTGAGAGGGGTTCCAAGATGGCTTCAATCTGCAATTATATTCTAACAATGTCAGAAATTTAGAATGACCATCTCGCAGAGTGTGTGCTGGTACAACCAATGTCTACTGACCAGCCAATAGAAATCCAGTATGAAATGATGTACAGCAATCCCCCGCGTTTCGCGGGGGTTACGCTCCAAGAGCACCTACTTATGGTAAAAAAACGCTTTGTTGTGTAAACCTTAAATATGCCTCCAAATCTGCTCCCAGAACACTTTAATTTTATGTTAAACTCTGTTTGATGCTTTTCTCTTAAAGAAAATGTAATGATAAATAATTCATCAGAAAACTTTATTGCTTAAAAAAACATTAGTGGTTAACATTAGCAGCATGTGGCGAGCGAAAACAAAGACTCATACACAAAAGAAATGTTGAAATAGCTCTCTCTACCCACATGTTTAGACAGGGCACAGCACAGTTGAAAAGTGTGTGTGTGGGGGGGTGTTAAAACACTAAAATATGAGGACCAGACACGGAGCAGTCATGCTACATGCTGCAGCAGCTTCTTCTTCTTCTTTTTCTTTTTATGGCGGTTGACAACTTTTCAGTGTATTATCGCTAATACAGTTCGGTTCTCAGAAAAATCTGTATTAGACTGAATCCACGTGAAACTGAGGGGTTACTGTATTCTTGATGTATTCAATATAGAGCACAAAATCCAAACAGTATAGAGAAAACCAAGGCCTACTAGCTCATTACAGACCAGTACACTGCATCTTCTTTGGATTTTTCTCCACACACTTGAAAAGCACGATTACCACTGCAGAAGTCGTCTTGCTCTGTTAATGCACCCGTAGTGCATGCTGATGACATTCTGTTCTTCTGTACTAACTTACGTCATGCCATCTACAGACATGCCATACCTAAGTTTTTTAATGTAGAAGGCACAAGCTGCTGACTGTTACAGTAGGACAGTATGAGGAGCAGCACAAACTGCTTTCGGTGCCAGACCCGGCTGTCCTATTATTCCTCAACAAATTGTTCTTTTCCTCCCTCTAAGATTTATAGCATACTCATCCACAGCAGACTATCGCACTATTGTTAGGGTGTGCTAATTCCAGTGTCTGGTGAGTGTGGGTGGGTGTATAATGAATAAACAAACGGGAAAGTGGTGGTAAGTGGGAAACTCACTTCATATCCACTTCATGTGGAAAAGTTTTGTTTAAAAGTGTACACATAGTTATCACCTCAGTGGTTTATCATCATATGGTTATCAAGTAACTTTCTCACAGCAGATTTGATGTTTTTCCATTGTGTTTCTCTGCTCTGCCCATGTCCCACCCATCATCTGTGTCTCTGGTTGTTCTCAGAGGTTCGTTGTTTGTGTTGCCCTGTACTTATAGCCCTTCTAGGTGCCTTGACCTTTGCTGAACGTTGGGTGACCTATTCCTCTAGGTGGTGGTAGCGTTTGAGATTCATGTCTTGTTATTCTTTGTTTTTGGCAACTTATTAGTCTCATGGATTCTTTGTGTTCACAATCAAACTCACAAAGAAACTTCAGAATTTGACCCTGACCTTACATTAACTAAAAACAGGACAATACTGTGTACAAGAGTTTACAATGGCTTTGCCTTACAGACATTCTTCATTAAAGTGTCTGGCTCTTCCAGCGCTTTTTCTGAAATCCAGAATCAGAATCAGTCTCTACTTCTTTGACAGGGCTTTGCAATAGATGCTGTGAACATTGCTGTGAGGATTTGATTACATTCAGTGCATTAGTAAGGTCAGATGTAGAATGATCAGTCTTGGATCACAAACCCCACTCCAACTCATCCTGAATTCAACAGCACTCCATCATTCCTGAGAACGCAGATCCAGAGCTCCACCGCCCAACGCTGGGGAAGCTTTACAGTCCTCTGGCCGACGCTAGGCTTTTGGCACGCTGACCTTAGAGCTTTTGGCGCGGCTGAACACCTGTGTCAGCAGTGATGAACTGAAGTCTATAAAGTACAGGGGCCACAAAGGGGTCTTTGAGAGCGGCCGAAGAAGGACCTTTTTGCTCCCCTAAGCAACCGTGTTTAATAAAGAGACTAGTGCGTGTAAATAACCTTTCAAAGGTTCAGTGACCCTTTATATAAACGTTTATGACGACCCTTTATGTAAACGTTATTTTCCAAAGTCATCGTTCTTTGTAAAACCTTTACATTATTATGGGGAGGATCTTGAAACCTTAACAAAAGTTTCTTCACATTTTAATGTGCTGAAGCAGTTCTCCAGTGAAGTTCCAAAGAGGTTTTTCAAGGAAACAAAAATTATTTTTCTATCCCACGCCTTTTTTTTTCCTTGGGTCCTGCTTGTTTTGGTGGATTTCCACTCACTCTAAGGTTCTTCAGGGAGCCCAAAATGCTTTTCTCTCCCAACCCTTTTTTTTCTTCTTCCTTAAATGCTGCATTTTTGATGCATTTTTGCTTTTGTCTTGGTTTCTTTAAGGGAATGCATGCTCAGGGGAGGTTTGGGTTACTGACTTTGGAAATCAGGAACGATTTGTTATTGCATCTTATTTTTCCATCTACACATTTGTTAGGTCTTCACATTAAAATATCTATGTAACTAACCATGTGATTGCATTGCAAAATGACAAGAAGAAGTAGTCTTGCAGGGATCAACACTTCTAAAATCATTTTGCTGCCCTTTGCTGTGACATCAATTGCGGAGACCAGCTGAACTGGCAGCCACATGACCATGTCAGCGTGTTTCACAGATGAGGTGGCTCGCAGATGAGGCTGCTTTTGATTCAAGAGCAGTTCCTTTTTTCTTCCTCGCATTCCTCTTTCCATCTCCCTTGAGGTCAGTCTTCAGGTCATGCATATAATAGCCCAGCCCAGGACTGCTCCTCAAGCTTTTGCCAGCGGTTGTGGTTAAACCCTGAGAAGGTTATTTCGCTGAATTCTTCTCTTTGTGACAGTATTTGGCAGAGTTTCCTGGACAAAGTTCATGATCTCAGCTGTGCTCCTTCATGACGTGAAGTAATACTGTGGACTCCAGTGGTCTATAAGCTCATTTTTGCTATTTTTTAGCTCACCATGTTCTCAAGACTAAATGACTTAAACTCACCTAATATTTTGGTTATGCTCATTTATATGCTCATATATCGTCAGCCTCCTGCTCTCCTGCTGGTACTAATGAACAGGAATAATACTCAGTGTCAAGGCGAAAATAACAAAAAAGGCGACAGCGAGGAATCCGGCCGTCTAACTGAAGGCTAACAAAAAGAAATCCTGCTTGTGAGTGAAAACAAACACACAAAGAAGTCAAAATAACGAAGGGAGGAACGGCTTGGGCTCAAGATCAAAACGTGCACTCCAGATGGAGAGGCAGATGAGGGAGTGACAACTACAAATTGTAGCTGGGGAGAGAGAGAGAGAGAAAAAGAGAATAGACATGGAAACCCCAACTGCCCTGTACAGTTTCAACTAATCCCTGATCCAACACTTTTGATTCCAATTATGAAGCGTTTGATCATTAGTATTAGATCAGATCAGTGAGTCACTTAAAAAACATCAGCAAATACAAAGGACCACCTACATCAAACTGTAATGGGGTTAATTTACTGATTATTTCTGGGAAAAAAGACTTCTGTGTACCAAATAGAAAGTGCAATGGAAACCCAATAGGCGTTTCAGCATAGTATTTACTTAGTGGTCAGTATTTTGAATGAAATAAGCGATCACAGTAAACATCCTTGGCTGTAAAGGGCTTGTCCGTGAAAAGGGCGTAGCCAGTTATATTAATCTCTCTGTTTCTGGAGTCCAAATGTCCAGATTTGCCTGAGGCATGAAAGACCCCCAGTATATCCTTCCCAGCGTAATCTTTTATTAACAGTCTGTTGTTTGGGTGAATGCATTTCTGGCAAAATCATATTTGAAGCAACTATAGTGAAAACATAGAGAACATCTGTGTTCCAGATACTTTCCTCTATGGCTTTAATGCCTGTCATAAGACTTCAGAACTCACATTTTGTCACATGTTCAAGTGCATGGCCAGAAATCCAGCACAAATAAGGAAGCAACTATATAAAAAAAGTTGACATTGTTTTATTTTCTGTTGTCTCTGTTTTGGGCGAGAGAGACAGATTGAAGAGTGCAGCAGGTGTAGAATTTATTCTTGAAGATGTTTGTTAGTCCCATCCTCCTTTCTGCATCGCAACTTGGGCATCACTGAAAAGGGTTTTTCGCTAAAAGTCATTGCAAATTCGGAAACAGAATATTTCTGACAGCATACAAGTCGCTATGCACAAAAGACTCATGGGAATTGTAGTCAGTACACAGTCAGTTTCCTTCATGTTCCTTTACTGGTTCAGATGAAGAAGCTCCACTTTTCTGAGAGACTGTCACTCACTGGGCGTTCCTCAGTATGAAGTACGGACTCCCGTTTTTGGCAGTTTGGGTTTAGCAGATTTAGCTGGCGAGTCCCGACTCCCGAGGATGGGAGGATGCAGAGCAATAAATCTGCATTTGGAACGGCAGCGTTCCTGACATCACAGCTCAGTTTGGCTCAGCTCAAGAGTCTCGAATGATCCTGCATTTTCACTTCTACCTCTGTATCGCTGTGATTAGTATTTACACTAAAATAGCACACAATATACACAAATGGCCTGGAGGAAAAGTGGCAAATGACTGTGGGGGTTGGTAAATATGATGTATAGCTTGTGTCTGATAAGCAAGGCGGACAAAAGAGTGTGATAAAATCTTGTAGGATGGGTGTTGGTTCCTTTCCTTTACAGAGTGGCTGAACCCTCTGGCTCCATTGCTCTGTGGGTGCAATGTGGGTGAGGGGGAGGGGGAAGGGGGAAGGGGGGTGTCTGTTCTTTACTGGTTCTCGGAAACTGTACTTTCCTGTCACTCTCCTGTTTCTGATCATCCTGCCTCGTTCTTTCCATCAATTCCCACCTCTTTTATTGGGCAACAGGTCACTAAGGTGTCCACCCATGCCTGAATAACTGAGCTTATTTTAGCTTTACACACCTTTGGCCGGGAACCATTGAATAAGCAAAGGAAATGGCAAGAGTTTACTGAAATATTGAGGAAATCCATGGCGTGATTATTCATTTGGAAATACATGGAGGTTGCTGGCAATGCGCTGTTTCCATCAAACTTTTCTCCCTGTCAAAAGGAAGCAAATAAAACCCCCCATCCTGTGATGACTTTCCTGTTCCATTTAACACTGGTGTGTGTTCAACTGGATCAATGTCTTTTGGTATGAAGAAAGAGGAAGAGATAGAGTGAGAAAGAGAGAGATACAGAAAGGCAGAGAGAGTAAACCCTGAGAGGAGAGAGGAAAAGAACGAGAAAGCGAAAGAGTGGGCGAGAGAGAGAAAGTGATACTGAAAGAGCGAGAGAGAATGAGAGAAAGTGACAGAGAGAGTGAGGGGAAGGGGGAATGTAATGGGAGAAGTGTGGGGAGGCACGAGGGGGAGGGGGAGAAAAAGAGAGCATGAGAAAAACGTGTCAAACATAAGGAGAAAAGAAGGAGTATATATGTATTTGTGTATATCTTTCTATCTATCTATCTATCTATCTATCTATCTATCTATCTATCTATCTACTTATCTATAAATTATATATATATATAAAAGTTGGAGGATATTTGCAGTTTCTGCGCTAAAGTGGGGAATTCCACTTAAAACTATGAGTTTGGTTCTCACAAAAAATCCATGTGTGACTGAATACTGACTCCTGATTTGTATAAAACTAGGGGGTTACAGTATTTAGTAACATTCATGTGAAAAAGAGCACACACTGATTTTGTGAACAGTTTTTAAATATAGATTTTATAGTTGCCTAAGACTTTTGCACAGTACTGTATGTATGGAACTGTTGATAGGAGTATCGTTCACTGCCATTCATGCAATAAGGAATTTTTGTGTCATCACGACTAAAAGCATTTAAGAGTGAACCCGGCAGTCCGAGCCAGAACAGCCTGATACCAGCGCCAGCGGCCCGCTACACTGGACCAGGCACTCAGACCCAAACTGACCCGTCTACCTGTGGCCCAGCAACATGGTCTCTGTTACCGAGATTATATTGAAATGCCTTGTATGCTGGACGGTGACGTACTGATCCACTCAGAGTTTTTACAACCCCCGCCCCATTCCAGACCCAACAACAGTGGTCCCCCGCCTTATAATGCTCCTGTGACCCGTGCTTGTATGTACGTTGTCTTAAACAGACTTAGTTCTATCATTTTTCTTGCTGAAGCATTTTTGATTTTTTTTATCAGCATATTAGGTCATAGTTTTGATTGCTATTATCATTAATGCACATGAACACTACAGAAACATAAGTGATTGAATAAAAGCCCAAATTGATTTACATTTTTAAATACTTATACAGCAGATAAAGTGTGCGAGTAATTAATCCATTTCTTTTTATGAAAAAAGTAAAAAGTTCACAGTACAGTGATATTATATTATGAAAGTAGGGCATTTAAGTAGAAGCATGCAGCGATGATTTCCTCATCTCAAACAGCAAAAGTGGTGAGTAAACCACAAAAAAAAATGTCATTGTCCCAGTAATGTGGCATGTGCCCTTGAGCATCAATTACAGCTTGACAGCGACGTCTCATGCTGTTCACAAGTCGACTTATTGGCTGCTGAGTTATGAGCCTCTACACGGCGACTTAGTTGATCCCATAGGTTTTCTATGGGATTCAGGTCTGGAGAAAGTTTATTATTTCCAAAGTACAGCGTACAGAGCACAATGCAGACAGAACATAAAGACATAAGAGACATAAAAGACATAAAAGACAAAGCAACTAATCACAGGCTAAAATAAACACCATTTTAGCTGCAAAGTTACATAAATATAAAGTGTAGTGCAGGCCACTCCATTCGAGGTACTCCAGTCTCCAGCCTCCAGCCGTTCCCTAATGATGTGTCCTCGATAAGCTGGAGCACTGTTGTCCATGAAGATGTAATTAGTCCTGTGTTGTTCATGCAGGGGCACAATGGCTGGATTAATGATGTTATTCAGGTAGTACAGACTTGTCACTGTACCATTCACAAAGTGTAGGGCAGTTCTGTACTGACACGCCTGCCCACACTGTAACACCTCCACCACCAAAGGCTGATGCCAAGCTGTCTCCTTGACGTCTCCTACATCATTGGTGGCCATCATTACTGCTCAACGTGAATCGACGTTCATCAGAGAATAGCCCTGAGGCCCACAGGTCCCTCACCCAGCGTAAAGGCTCCCTGTGCCGGGTGGTGTGGTCGGGTACCCTTGCAGGTCGTCTAGCACACAGACCACACTGACGTAAACGGTTTTGAATGGTCTGATGTGACACCTGCGTGCCTCTCACCTCCCTTAAATATCCCTGGAGTTGAGAGGCATCCGGTTCTGCAGGACACTGTCCAAATACTGAATCTGATTGAACCAGGACAGTTATTGGTCGATTCATGGATCAAACACCTGCTGTGAATTTTGCAATTAAGCTCCTTGTCTGAGAAGAGCAAGTTGTGTAAAAAGGACTGAAAGATTGAAGAGCTGGATGTGTGCATTCAAACGTTTAGGAAAGGTCACATTAGTTCACCTGCAAAGGTTTTAGTCATAACATTACACCCAAAAGCCGAATATCCCTAACTTTTTGTGAGTAGTGTATATATGATTGTGTGTGTGTATGTGCATATTTGTATGTATACCTATGTGTATTTATAAGTGTATGTGTGTGTGTGTGTGTGTGTCTACATTCGTATGTATAAATATGTATATTTAAATGTGTGTATGTGTCTATATTTGTATGCATACATATGTGTATATAAATGTATGTGTGTTTGTTTGTGTATGTGTGTGTGTGTGTGTGTGTGTGTGTGTGTGGTGTATATGTACTTGTATGTTTACATATGTGTATACAAATGTGTGTGTGTGTGTGTGTGTGTGTGTGTGTGTGTGTGTGTGTCTATATTTGTATGTTTACATATGTGTATATAAATGTGTGTGTGTGTGTGTGTGTGTGTATGTTAGGGCTGGACGATATGGCAAAAATTAATATCACGATATATTTCTTAATTTTGGTCGATACAATATAATTCCGATATCGATATGGACAATATTAAAAAGCCTCAGGAAAAAACTGCCGAGGACACACACAATGAATGTCTGCAAACTGAATTAGCAAAGTCAAACAAGAAATGTGAAAAAAACTATCAAATAAATAAAGCTCTCAGACTCGGCTTATTAACAATAATATATTTCCATTTAAACTAGAACAGGCTGATTATTCATATAAATTGAAACAACAAACAAACT
>JBBPDE010197672.1:0-16836 GCA_037974605.1 Nannopetersius ansorgii
GCATCATTTCTCTTATTCTGATGTTTCGTCGTTTCCTTTAAAATGATGCTTTAAAGAACAATATTTTTATTTGGAAAAGAGGAGAAGTAATGTCAGCAGTTCTTAAAAACCAAGGCAAAGCTGCTCAGTTCAGTACCTATAAAAGATAAAACCTGAGAAACTGAACATTTTTGCAGTGGAAACTTATTTTTTTTATCTAGAGCTGTGTATGTATCCATGTGTGTATATACATATTAGAATGCTGAAAGTGTATTAAATAACATGTCTGCTCACTGTACATGTTAATAAATGTATTTTATCCTGCTGCTCAACACGGTTCAATTATGTAGATCAGTCGGTTGCACTGGGAATTACATTTGGATTAGAAAATCAACTGCATGTCAGAAAAGACTAAATGAGAATGCATAGTGTGCTTCTGCCAAACCCCCCCGCCTACCCAGCGCCAGGCCGACCCTTTATGTTATTGCGCGCCCTGAGAAGAGCTTATCAGCGCTGAAGTGTGATTTAGTGTAAATTAATTTCACTCTGCATCCCTAAAGTCTGCACCACGGTCCCCTCGAGGCCTCGCCTGCACTCTTTACTGCTCGGAGTTTGTCCTGATTCACCATCTGCTGGAGCCTGTTCTGCACCTCACTGACGACCAAAGAGGACACATCCACCAAAAAAATAAATAAAAAAAACAGAACGAGTGAAAAAAGGGGGGAGCGGGGTGTTTTTCCACGTCAGCATATTCCATTTTATTACTGCCGGGGAAAAAATGCACGAGTTGTATTTTAGGATGCTTTACGTTTTACTGCCCCCCCCCCACCTCATAAATCTTTTTTCCCTTCCGTCAGGAAAAGGAAAATCTGCCTTGTGCAGTTTTTCTGACTTTTCCCCAATATTCGGCCCTGTTTAAGGTTCTCATAACACATTGGAATTTTCTCTCTCTTGTATTTTTAACATGTAATATGTAATGTTTTAAAACAATGTATAAAAAATCCTACTGGCGTCATGAGACATTTTCGTGTCCAGTACTGATAATGTGAGATCTCTGATTCTTTGAGATATACGATCATGAAAGAAAATTTCCAATGACGTATGAAGCTCCATTGTAGACCAATACACGTGGCAGAGATGTTCTCAAGTCATTTTTACCAAGTCCAAGTCAAGTTTCAAGTCTTTAAGTGACCATGCTTACAAACGCCGACTCTAAATGTGGGATTTAGCTGTAAATGTTGAGCTGTAAATGTTTAGAAGATATGCTAATTGGCCTCGCCCTATGATTACAATTGGCTGTTACTTAGCAGGGGGCGGGACTGCATGCTGTGATCTGCCCTCACCAACATGGAGGATTTGCCTTAAATGATCTTAAATCTAAATGTTAAATATGAAAATATATCTCTCACTCTAAATGTGAAACTCCACGTTTAGATGGGGCTCGGTGACCCCTTTCCAACGACCCCCGTAAACCGTTATTAGCTGAAAAACGTTCACCTCGGACAAAAGTAATGGGACACCGGGGCGAGGCGAACGGTTTTCGGGTCGTTGGAAAGACTGCGAGATATTAATAAATAATTCCATGAAATGAAAATTGTTTACGAGTTATGACTCACGAGTCACAGCACCCGAGTCTTTAGGGAAGTCTAAAGTCACGTCACAAGTCTTTGTTTGTGCGACTCATCTCTGACATGTGGAAGCTCTAAATAAGAAAGAATTTTTGAATAAGATCATGTTTTAACGCACTTTGGTTGTGCTGGTGCCTCAGACCAGTCTCGGCTGGTTGACTAGGGTTAGGATGAGAATTTTTTTAACACATTTCTCTTGTTTCCGCAGGCGATGAGGGGAAAAGGCAAGTCCTGATAGAAGTGTGTCCCGAGCGGGAAGGAGACTGAAGTCCCTCTACCACAATATCTCCAGTCTTCCAGGCTGAGTGTTTGACCTAAGTTTGAGTGACTAATCAAGATCCTTTTTGAGGTTTTTTCTTCCCCTTCAAAAGGAAAGAAGCACAAACCGAGGTGCTGCTGGAACACTTGAGTCCTATTTCAATTTCACAAAGAATTTATTTGGCGAACTCTTGAGATCATGTATGTATGGAGTGTACATGGAGGTGAAGGTTAGGCGGTTTGTACAGTCGCCTTGTCTTTTTCAGTGTTCATATTGTTCAGCTGCAGCGAAGGAAGCCTTTGGGTTCTGCATTCTTTTATTCCCAGAGCCTTCCAGAACTGCTCCTGTTTTACACCTTACCTTACAGATTCTGGACTTCAGAGGGACATGTCTCCTGCCTCCAAAGGCTGAATCCATCCTCTTGCATGTTCTTGGATCAGAGCAGTTGGCACGGCAATTGTAAAGACACCCAGGCTGAAGGAGAACTGCTAAATTTCCAAGGTTCCGAATCCCAACCTCTTCCTTTGGTCTTCCAACCAGAGATCCACAGTGGGAGCATTAGCCTGGTCCACTGCTTTTTTAGGAACCAGGATAAAAACCAAGGAACCAAGCGCAGTCCTCCATAGCACAAGCTCCTGGACAGGTTCTCGAAACCTCTTACCTCAAGTTGAAATCTCCTCCTCTCAAGTCGGCACTGATTAATGGCCTTAAAGTTTCCTGGGAGCACATCTAAACACCCAGAGGATCAAGAAATCCCCTGAAATACAAGTGCACAGTGTGTGCCATTAATGTTTTGTTGTATAGATTGTTATGCTAAGCCATAACTTAAACTCTGTACAGCAGTGCTTCTCCTGCTGGGCTGAGGTTGGTCTTTTTAGGTCACCTAATTTATATTTAGGTAATTAATGGGTTAGAAAATGCCTGCCGTTGTAGCTAGCTTGGAAATGAATCTCATTCACCTTAACGAGAAGCTGGGAACTCTTTGTCAAACTACCTAGATCTAGATATGTCATGGGCGAAATCAGTTATTACAGTTGTGTGCAAATGTTGTGGCACCTCCAAACGGATCAAATGTCGTGTTTTTTGCTGAAGTGCAAATAAGCACATATCCTCTACAGGAAACACTTTATTTTAATCCACATTTTGGTTTGTTGAATTTAACATACTGGACAGTTTATTATTTCCATTCTGACAAACTCAACAGATGAGTTTGCATAATGTTTTTAGAAAAATGCAAAATTACACAATTAAGTAGGTTGTCTGTTGGGTTGGGGTACTTATTTTTGTTTAGCAAAAAACATTATTTTACCTATTATGACTCATTGTGAGTGTAAACCTGTTGTAATTTGAGAGTATTATTTATCATTTTTTGGGATACCAAAACCTTTGCACACAAGATAATTTAGCTGTGTTTTTTAAGCCTGTGAAAGGTCACAATGTTAGGATCAGATGTACTTTCTTTTAGCCATAAACACCTGTTTGGCCAAGCTGAAAGTTCACCCTCTCCAATTGGCTTAGAAAGCTAATTAGCTAAGTTAGTGGCATAGCCTAAAGCTACATTAAAGAATTTGCCAACATTCTCCCTGTCAGACTCACCATTTGTATCAGCATTAGTGAAAATGCCTCCTGCTGCTCATTTTCAGACTAACAGTTAGTAGTTAGCACTCTCCTCCAAGCATGTTGAGGCACCTGTTGCATAGGTGGTAGGATGAAACGATGCAGTGGAGCTTCAAGTATCTCCCTCCCAGTGTTGGCAGATGGAGACCTGGCTTGGGGATTTGCGCCACAGAATAATGTGGGGGCCAAAGTTTCCCTCCAAAATTCTTGATTATACCAAAAACTACCTTGTGATCTTCCACATGCATACATTTGATACAAATAATACACTTTAAATTGACATATTTATCAAATTCCGAGTTTCTCTTTGGACTGAATGGGATTTTAGCCTAGTAACTATGTTTTTGTGAGCCGGGCATGGGTCGACTGATCTGGGATCAGATCTCGATCACACAACCAGTATTAGGGACCACTGTTAGTAGATGTTTCGCCCCTGAAGCAGCTGCATGCAGGTCCTATAATCCACATGAACAGTCTGCAGTGCAGCCCTGTGTGTAGCATTAGTAAGTGTTGTGTATGTGACTTAAGAGGCTCGCATGATCCTGAGGAGAGTTTTGGCCCTATGGACCGCCTCACCTCAGGCCTGGCAGCCTCTGCCTCGTTTTCTGTCCCTGACAGCTTCTGCAGAGTCAGAATTGCCAGCGTAGCCTCCATAAGTGACGTCCCGTACTGTACTGCCTTATCCAACACTGCTTCCAGATCAGACTAAGCCTGTACAACCATGGAAACCTTGCTCTAGTCTTACCTTCGTCATGTGGCCCCGTTATGCTATAGCTGTGAGACTGAAATGACTTTGTGGTGTTCTGCAGCCAGTGACCCACCCCCAGGCCGGCCTGTTTGTACATGCCTACATATAATATTTTTTTCCTCAATGGCTGTTGCTGTTCATATTGTAACCTTGATGTTCATATTCTGAGGTGTGTTGATGCAGATGTAGAATTTATACGTTATAAATATATATGTATTTTTTATTAAAAATAACTATTTTTTATCTTTTTCTATGATCTCGTCTTCATGCTTTCTTTGAATGCCTCTGTAATTCACTGTAATGCTGACACATCACTCAGTATAACTGCCTTCTCCCTCTCTGGGTGGATAGGGGGGGTCCTCCCTCTCCCCCATCACTCAGTATAACTGTTCTCTCTCTCTCTGGGTTGTTTTTGGGCAATGACCTCAAAATAAGGTCCGATTTGTGGGATTTGTAATCACTCACAGTGCTTTTTTAACACCTCTAGCCTTCGTAGAAAATTATTTAAGTTTTGTTTGTTGCCGTGTAGAGAGTCTGGCCAATTTTCACAACCCCCCATAACCCCTCCCCCCCATGGGTTGGCTGCTTACTGATGAGGCACCGGCCGCCTCGACTCATTCATCTTTCTGATCTCCGCTATTGTTTCGGTGTACCAACACCCAGAACAATTATTAATACCTGTCAGCCTGATTATTACACAATGCATGAGCCATCATGTTCTCAGGTCTCCTGCAGAAGTTTTTTTTTTTTGCAGAGTTGCAAAGTTTTGCGAGGTTGCTGCACACCTTCTGTCTCACCGTGTTGAGTTACTGCTCTCAGACTTCCTCATTCTCTAGGCTTCTGCAGGACATGGTGCTGTGAGCTGACTATGGAACTGACAACTAATCCGATAGTCAAAGTAGATTAGTTTCTTACTGGGCAGGTTTGGTTGCTATTGTCCAGCACATAGCAGTAGCTGGTAGAAGCATGCAGCAGGATTACGTCTGAGCAGAAGAAAACTGTTTTAGTAAGCCAGCATGAAGCATCTAAAGATACATTGTGGAATCTAGTGGCTGTTCTAGACCAAAATGACCAGGGGGCACATATAACGGCAATATTTTATTTTATAGATTTTATTTTATAGATTTTCTTATCATTTATTGTCATTACAGTTATTTTTCACAGCATGAAATCACACTATCTTTTTAAACCCCACCGTCATCATCTCACTGTAGTGAGGAGGAAAAATAGAAAGTTAGTCCATTTAGGCCCCAGCTGTTCGCATTTATAACTGAAGTTTACACTTCACGCTGCTGGTCTTCAGGTTCTAACAGCGTGTGTGTGTTGCTTTGTCTGTCTAGAACACACATAGCGTTAGTTCCGTTCTTTGAGCCGGCGTATGTCGATAAGAAATTAATTTTTAAATCATTTTCTGTTCAGAGGTCCTAACGGGCCAGGAGCAATTCTCCAGGGCCCCGGACCCACGCTGGCCCCTGTCTAGGGTGGAATCACTTCTGTTTTTACATAGTGTTTGGGTTAATTTTAGGGCTAATCTTAGGATTATAACTACTGTATTAAACAATAAATGCTTATTACTACTTCATTAATCATTAATTGCATCGTACTAATTTAGCAGTAACCACTGAATATTACTAATTTATTAGGTAGCAACAGACCTCCTATTACTACATTATTAATCTAATTACTACTATATTAAACATGAACTGTCTATTACTAGTTTATTAAGTAGTACCCGACTGCCTGTTACTAATTATGCTCTAACAACCGTCTGTTTTTAGGTATTTACTGATTCCCTAAAATTACCTTAGCTTATTAAACAGATTGCCTATTGCTATTTTATTAATCATTAGCTAACTGCATATTACTATGTCATTGTAATAATTGGCAGCCTATTACTACTTTAAGTAGTAACTGACCACCTATTACTTTTACATTAATCAGTAACTGACTGCACGTTACAACTTTATTAATAATTTGCTTATAACCATTATAATTGTTAATTAACTCACTGCCTATTGCTACTTTATTATTCCTTCACATATTACTACTGTATTAATCATTGATTGACCACCTACTACTACTTTATTAGGCAGCAAATAATACACTATTTTAAATGAACATTGAATTATGCAGAAAAAATATTTTTGCTGTTAGTATATTGGGAGAGTGACAGCAGATGAATGCTTGCTGTGAATGTTTGTGAAGTCTCCTGAGGTCACCTTTAAGTAAACCGGCCTGGGGGGTGGACTAATTTGAGAAAGAATGTGCTGGAGAAATAGAAAGAGAGAGAGAAAGAGGGAAGAAAGCAGCTCCTGGAGGAGGCGAAGGAGGGTGTGAAGAGTTACGGCCGCTGTTGTGTCCCCTGTTAATCACTGCAGCCTCTCCCAGGGCTATTAAAGCGATCAGCACTGAGGCGGTTCTCACTGCTGACCAGATCCGTCCTCCTCAGCCCGACTCTACCTTCAGGGACCATAAGAGAGAGAGAGGTAGGGGGAGGGAACACTTTATAAGTCAATAAAAGTAAGTGGAGGGAGACGGGAGACCAATAAAGCACAAGTGAGGGAGGACAAGTCTACCAGCCCATGCTTGAGAATCAAACCTGTTTCACGGCAGTTTGAGAAGTTTCTGAAGAAGCTATGGATAAACTCTGACCACGAACTCACTATTTTACTTGCGGTATTGTATCTACAGCAACTTCCATTCCCTACCTACAGGGGGCACTCTCCCTGGAGCACTTTTTGGCTAAGGGTCCTGCTCAGAGACCCAGTGGTGTGCTGAAAGTAGCATTTGAACCCATGACCTCTTGGTCCAGAGGCAAGGATCCTACCCACTAGGCACCACCACCAGCCTCCACTCCTCACGTTGGAGCTCAGCAGACAACCTGTGAAGAAACAGCCCCCCTTTAAACAAACTTCAAAAGAACGACCTGTAAACTCGAACACCCTCTTATTGAAGCCTTAAAGCAAAATCACAGAAGTGTTATTGGTGTTTCATTGTAGAGACTCTTTACAGTGGCGGTGAATGGAGCCAGACATCTCCAACACAAATCCAGCCGTTTTATTCACTATCGCTGTCCAGTGAAGCTCCACATGTCTCTGAGAGTTTACATGGATGCTTATGATGGTAAAATAGTGGAGAATCTGAAACAAATTAGCTTTCTGTATAAAAGTCCAGTCATATTTCATCAATTCAGTACAGAATTATAATTCCGAATCCGTATTTGTCCTTGTTAAAGGTGATTAACTTGAGGGTTAGATTAAAAACACAGCCTTCTACTTCAAATGTACATGCACACGATGCCATATCAGTATGTTAGTTTATAAACGTTCTGTGGGATACTGGACTGTTTTGCCACTAGAGGCGCTATTTGAGATTTCTGTGATGCTCTGGATTAGGGTTTGGGCTAGCTTTACCTTAGCACTTCTACACAAACACTCCCTTTCAAACACCATCCCAGTGTTTCAGAGTTAGGATTAGAGCTGTTTGTTGCTGCATAATAAATTAGCATTAAACAGTAGGTTGGTGTGTAATAAATTAGCAATAGGCATTAGGGTACTGTTTAATAAATGAGCAAAAGGCTTTAGGGTACTGTTTAATAAATTAGCAATAGGTATTAGGGTACTGTTTAATAAATTAGCAAAAGGCTTTAGGGTAGTGTTTAATAAATTAGCAATAGGTATTAGGGTACTGTTTAATAAATTAGCAATAGGTATTAGGGTACTGTTTAATAAATTAGCAATAGCCATTAGGGTACTGTTTGACACATTTATAAGAAGCGGTCAGTAACTGCTTAATAAATAAGTAATGGGAAATACGTGCTTAGTAAAGTGGTAATAGGCAAATGGTTACTGCTCAATAAGGTAATAAAAGAGAATCAGTTACTGCTTAAAAAAGTAGTAATAGGCAGGTGGTGACTGCTTAATATTTTAATCAGTAAAGATTAAAGTAGTAACGGGCAGTCAGTTGCAGCTTATTAAATTTGTACTAGACCGTTTTGCTTAATAAAGTTGTTATAGGCAGTTGCTTACTGCATAATGAATTAGTAATATGCAGTTAATAATAGGCAATCAGTCTCAGATTAATAAAATAGTGATAGACATTCAGTTACTGCTTAATAAAGTCAGTCCTGAAGTCCTGGTGGTGTAATAGTAGCAGTCCTGGTGTGAAACACTTTATCTCAACCTCACTCTGCAGCTTGAGTGTAATCCACAAACAGGCACTGTAACGTTCTGCTCTGTTCTCTGTGCTGGTTTCCACACCTGCTTGTGGGAATCAGATTGGTAAACCTGTCTTTTCTCACACGGCATGAAGAAGCTGATCCCCAATACACACCATGTTCCCCGACCACTCACAGCTGCTTACATAAAGCATACACACACTTCCCTGCAGCCACACTGAGGAGAATACAGTTTTCAGACATGTCTTGTGCAGATCTCAACTCCACATTCATACAGTTTCTAATTATAAATGGGTCAGAATGAGGGTCAGAATGATAGGTGAACTGTGCCCACAATGTAGCATGGTGGAAGAGCTGGAACGTGAGAGACACGTAGAAGCCGGTAAGCCACTCAGTTACTCTCAGAACGCTCCTAGAGGAGTTAGAGTTCACACCAATATGAACCGGCATTTTGAACACGCCAACAGACAGGTATATAACGTGACTCCTGGGAGTCAGAGTACTCACGGTACCGGAGATCTGGAACTGGAGTTGAGATGATGGGACATGTCAGCATGAAGCTAGAGACTTCAATGTCAGTGTGACAGGTGACACTTACTTCCTGGTTATATACCTGATGCAAGTCATCTCCGGTGCCACGTGATGTCGCATGATCAGGTGCTTGTGGCAGTACCCCCACCCCCCCTCCCCAGGACCGGCACCCGACAGACCAGGAAGGGAGGACACCCGACAACGGTAGTCCTGGATGAGGTTCTTGTAAAAGACGAAGCGGCCTGTGATCCAGGACCGCTCTTTCGGACCATAGCCTTCCCAGTCAACCAGATACTGGGTGCCACGGCGTCGTGAGTCCAGAATCCGCCGGACTGTGTAGGCAGGACAACCATCAATGATTCTGGCCGGAGGTGGAGCAAGATCCTGGGGAGACAGAGGGGAAAACAAGACAGGTTTAAGTTGAGAGATGTGAAATACTGGATGTATCCACATGTGGGCAGGCAGCAAGAGCCTGTAGGTGACGGGATTAATTCAGTGAGTGATCTTGTAGGGCCCCAGGTACCGAGGTGACGGCTTCTTAGACTCCGAGCGCAGGTTGATGTGACGAGATGAGAGGTAGACTCTGTCACCTACGTGGAACAGTCATCCCGGAGGGTGCCGCTGACGATGCTGTGCAGTGTAGTGGGAATTGGCACAGGTGATGGCAGTGCGGGCTTGGTTCCAGAGTAGGAGGCACCGGTGGACCAACACTTGGGCAGACGGCACAGAGATGAAAAGATGACACTGGTGACGGAAGGCGGAGATAGCTTCAGGAGTGAGGCTGAAGGGTCCGGGCTTGGGTTTGGTGAGAGCAGTAAGAGGTGCCACAACCGAACTGATGAATTGCCAGGAGAAGTTGGCAAATCCCAGAAAATTTTGTAGCTCTTTGAGCAATGTGGGTAGGGGCCACGATTGCACAGCCTCCAGCTTCTGGGGATCCATGGCTACCCCCTGGGAGGAAATAATAAAACCAAGGAAGGTAGTGGAGTGCTAGTGAAAAGCACATTTGTACAACTTGCAGAACAGTTGGTGGGCCAGTAACCTCTTTAACACTGCTCTGACATGCTGGGTGTACTCCTCTATGGTGTTGGAGTAAATCAGGATGTCGTCATGGTAGGCGAATGCCCACCGACCCAGCATGTAATGGAGGAAGTCCGATATGAGTTGCTGGAAGACAGATGGGCTGTTACACAATCCGAATGGCATGACTAGCGTCTCGTAGTGGCCGGTGGGGGTTATGAAGGCCGTCTCCCAATCATCTCCCTCCCTGGTGCAGATGAGAATGTACGCACTCCGAAGATCCAGTTTGGTAAAGATCTTGGCACCAGAGAGAGAGTACAGGGTGGTGTTTATGAGTGGAAGTGGATGGCATTTTTTTATGGTAATGTCATTCAGCCCCCGATAATCGACACATGGATGGAGGCCCCCGTCTTTCTTCTTTTCAATGAAGAACCCCGCAGCTGTGGGAGACTTAAAGGGGCAGATGGTCCCATGGCGGAGCCCCTCGGCGGCGATGTACTCGTCGATCGCCCGGCAGGAGTTCGATCGGCAGGTCATAAGGGCAATGAGGTGGTAACTTAGTGGCTTCCTTTTTACTGAAAACCCCTGGCATGTTATGATATGGGACGGGAATGGCCTCCAGGTCGACATCGGAGGCGATCGGAGTTCACTGCAGGTCTGTCCCTATTGAAGAATCTTCAGACATGACCAGGATATGATGGGGTCATGAAGAACCAACCAGGGCAGCCCAAGGAGGAGAGGAGGTGAGGCGAAGTGAGTGATGTAGAATTGAATGGATTCGGTGTGGGTTTCGATGGACATGGTGATGGGCTTGGGGATGGTGTGGATGGGACTGGTGGAAAGGGGACGACTGTTAACGGGTGTTATTTGGACCGGCTGGGATAACATCTCCATGTCGAGTCCCAACTGGGTAGCATAAGCACGGATAATGGGCAGGAGGTGTGAACCAGAGAACCAAGAGAATTCCTCCCCCTCTTCACTTGGTCGACCCTTTTCCCGGCCGGAGAGGACAGATGGCACGATGGTGATCGGGGGAGGTGCAGTAGGCACAGAGGACTTCACGTAACCACCGTTCCTTCTCCATTGCCAACAGGGAGGTGCACCCTAACTGCATGGGTTCCCCAGCTCCGCTGGAATGGGCCTCTGAGGCAGGTGGGGGTGTCCGGTGAGCTGGGGCCATGGGTACGTAGAAGGTGGGTTCTGAGGGTCGGTTGAGGGCGCAGGGCTTCGGTGTGCTCGCGAGTCGAAGATCCACCCTCAGGCACATCTGGATGAGCCCCTCGATTGTTACGGGCAGTTCGCGAGCTGCCAGCTCATGTTTGAGTTTAGTTGACAGCCCCTCGTATTACGCCGTTCTCAGCGCCGCGTCACTCCAAGCGGTCTGCACTGCCAACATGCGAAAGTCTGCGCTGTATTGGCTCATCAGGCGATCCCCTTGGTGGAGGTGGTAGAGACGGGAATCCACCACCACCTCGCTCTCAGGATGCTGGAATGCGATCTTGAGCTCTTTGGCAAACTCCGCATAGGAGTGGGCGGTCTCGATGTCTGAGCGGATGACCACCGCAGCCCATTCCGCTGCCTGCCCGGTAAGAAGAGAAGTGAGGAAGGCAATCCGGCTGCGATCGGTGGGGTAGCGTTGTGCCTGGAACTCGAACAAGAGATTGAGATTTGTTAGAAACTCCTCACACTTCCCATCCTTACCACTCTACTTTTCAGGAAGAGCGATCTTAGGAAGTGGAGGGGTGGATACAACGGACGGAGCCAGCTGGGGTGGAGAGACAGCCTGCGGAGGGCTAGGTCCCCTAGCTGAGATTTGCTGCAGGGTCTGTTGCAGGTTGGCAATCTCGGTACGAAGACCGACCGTCTCTGCACGGAGAGCCGCCATTTCCTGCTTCAGCCCCGCAATCTCATTCATTTGCTGGGTGACCATCTCACACAGCTGTTCAGGGTCCAGGACACTGACATTCTGTTGCGGTGAGGGTCAGAATGATGGGTGAACTGTGCCCACAATGTAGCATGGTGGAAGAGCTGGAACGTGAGAGACACGTAGAAGCCGGTAAGCCACTCCATTACTCTCAGAACGCTCCTAGAGGAGTTAGAGTTCACACCAATATGAACCCGCATTCTGAACACGCACACAGACAGGTATATAACGTGACTCCTGGGAGTCAGAGTACTCATGGTACCGGAGATCTGGAACTGGAGTTGAGATGATGGGACACATCAGCATGAAGCTAGAGACTAGCTTCATGCAGGTGACACTTACTTCCTGGTTATATACCTGATGCGAGTGCCGGAGTGTCTCTGGAGCCACGTGACGTCGCGTGATCAGATGCGTGTGACAATAATTGTAAACGAAACAAATGTGCGTTCATTAATATAAATAAATAATCAGATAACTTTATTGCTTAAAAAAACATTAGAGGTTAGCATTAACAGCGTACAAAGACAGGTTGAAATAACTCTCTCTACCCACATGTTTAGACAGGGCACAGCTTACTAATACTAAATAAACTGAGATAACTGTTGAAAAATACGAGGACAAGACACGGAGCAGTCATTCTACATACAACAGCAGGTTCTTCTTCTTCTACTTTTTATGGCGGTTGACAACTTTTCAGTGTATTACTGCCACCGCTGCACTGTGGCGGTAATACAGTTCGGTTCTCTCACTGAATCTGCGAATGTTGATCGGCGTAAAACTGAGGGGTTACTGTGTCCAGTTTGTCCCCATGAAATTAGGATAATTACTTATTTAGTTTCATTAAACATTGAATCATTGTCAATCATATTTATCTGAAAACATGAAAGGAGAGTTTAATGGCAACAACACAGAGAAACAAATTAATATATTCCAAACACAGCATGAAGTTAAAAGTGGAGGTGGGGCTTAAACGACGTGCGTAAAGGTTGAAAGCTGATAAGCTATAATGCGTCGAGATGAGTGTATCATCCGCTCGGCAGATGGGCCGCTGTTTACACATCTGTGCCGAGAGCCCCCCAGAGCCGCTCGGGCCGATTACACACAGATCATCCCGTCAGCAGCTTTCTGACACACACTTTTGGCTTTTGCTGAAAATTTGTGTAAGCCAGAAATGTCTCGCTTTCTTCCATCATTTAGAACGTCTGCAGTGAACAGTTTATTCAGCAAAACTGATCTCAAACAAATGCATCATCAGTTCAAGTCGTGTTTTAGATCATTTTGGTTTCCATTGACACATATATCATGAAATGTTGACACAATGTACAGCACAAAATATACCACCCACCCCAGCCTCCCTCATTTTTTCATGTTTTTCTTCCAGAGATCCAGACTTTCGTGTATGTTACTGTGTTCTTGAGGAACAGTTCTCCAGGCTTCCTGAAGGACTTTCAGAACATCTCATTTCTAGTTCCAGATGATCAGGCAGTGATCACTATACTGGTGGTGCTGAGTGGGTAGAGCTCTTTTATCTAGATAAGACAGTTTGTCAGACATAAGACAGTATCTTTGGAATAATAATAATAATACAAAAAAGGAGGGGTGGCACAAGGCCTTTACTTCTTTTTCTTCTTCTTTCTCTTTCAGCTTTTCCCTTCAGGGGTCGCCACAGCGAGTCATCTGTCTCCATTTTGTCTTCTGCATCCTCTACCCTCATACCAGGTAACTTCATGTCCTCTTTCATCCATAAATCTCCTCTTTGGTCTTCATCCCATCCTCCTGCCTGGTGGCTCCAACCTCAGCATCCTTCTACAGCATCCGTCACTCCCAAAGAGAACCTCAACATCTTGAGCTCTGCAGCCTCCACTTCTGCCTCCTCATTGGCACCATCTCCAAACCAGACAACATCGCTGGTCTGATCACCGTCTTGTACACCTTTCCTTTCATTCTGGCACAAGGCCTTTCCACAGTACTGTAAATCGCCTGGCTTTGGCAGATCATGAAAATATAACACATTGCGATGGTTTTGCTCTGACAGTGACACTGTCTTCTCGTCCCTTTAAAGGCTGTCCAAGAAAACGGCACTCTTATGTGGGCACACACTGAACGTAGCCCAATTTAACAGAGATGGTGCAAATATCACTTGGGCTGAGCATTTTAAACATATTTGCGTTTCAGATGTTAACTCTCATTAAACAAAGAATGTGTGATTATAATACTGTCAACCAAAAAATGGAAGTTGGACTGAAGTTTCTACATTGTAGATTAATTTTGAAAAAAAATATATATGATGAAGGAACACATGGAATTATGCAGTAAACAAAAACAGTGTTAAACAAACCAGAATCTGTTCTGTAATAAGGGAATGATGGACTGTTGTTTTTTTACTTAGTTAAGTGGTTCTTGCCATAATGTGCAGTAAAACCATAGTGGAACAGGATCACTAACTGTGGACCAACCCAACCATCACAACTGATGATCCCAAACACATTAAGAAGGAGAGAAACTCCACTGATGATCTCTTGACGAAGAAACTCCTGCTAATTAAACACCATTCCAGGTCGATTCCTCATGAATCTGAGTGAAAAAATGCCAAGAGTGTGCAAAACTGCCATCAGAGCAACAGGTGATGTTTTCAATATGAATCTACAATGGCTAGTAATAAAAAACAAAGGAAACCAGTGAATGAGGTGTGTCCAGACTTTGGACTGGTACTATACATCTAAACAATACTTAACATTTACATTATTACAATAGAAATGCTTAACATTAACTGACTATGAAGTATTTTGAAATGATGCTGAAGGTGTGTGTTTTACCTGCAGTGTGAAAGAGTCCAGTATTAAGGCCTCCCCCCACACATGTTTGCCTGGTGGATGAGGAGCTTGCTGGATGTGAGAGCCTTGGCCCACCCTCCACCAGAAATGGTCCAGGGACAGAGAGACTCGCTGTGTTGTATTCAGGCTCTGCAGACTCTCTTCCTCTGCACTGGGATCCATCAAGTGTTGCAGTTCTGTGGCAAACAGTCCCATAGGGTTCATCCACAGTATACACAATACAGATAAAAGTGTAATGTACAGCTCACTAAAGCCGCATTAAACTTAAGATCTTCTATCCCTAATTTCAGTACTGATCATTTCTGGGGGATGCCCAGATTTTGAATTTGTATGGACAATCAATTTTTTGGCCATTTTAGCTCACATTGTGAGAGTTAAAAACACAAGAAACACAAGAATATTATCATCACAGAATACCAAAAAAACAAACACTGTACAAAATCCTGATAAATAGTCTTTGGTTTATATGTTACATTCAGAAAATGCTTCTCTTAGTTCAGAAAGTTCTCATTTTTGGAACATGTGAGCCAAAACATGTTACTGTATATGATACAGAAGCCCCCAAGCTCTACACTGCAAGGCGTGACGTCTACAAGTACCTGCACCGGTAGAAATGAAACCGAGGGCAAAGGGAGGAGTATCTCCCAGCTGAACGGACACATTAATGTTGGACACCGAAGTGTTGATCTTTACAGGAACATCTAGCAGAGGAAAGCGCCTGCAGAAAAAGAACATTAATGTAAAGACTGTATACTGCAGCCTTTCTGAAAAACCACACATTTTATTTATGACAACTGAGATGGAGATTTAACAAAGTCCTTCTCTACAATCTTATCTAAAATGGAGAATCTCCATTCAGAAAATCCCTTTCCAGAGAAGTGACAATGTTTTGTTGGTTATTTGATGCTGTACTTTTTTCTGTGAGTGGCCTTCCTGTGAGTGAGCTGTTCCCAGGAGAAAAGGTCCAGCCAGTGAGAAAACTCCTGCTGCCGGTAGTGTACAATACAAGTGTTGATGGCAACAGAGCCACAGATATCCGCAGATGTCACCTTCAAAACAGAGACAACCTTCATCAGGCTGCATTTTCAAAGTGTTGCCTTGAACAATTTTATTAAATATTTTAGAATCTAGTCAATATCTATATTACACACACACACACATATATATATATCCGATCTGTATCATTATATACATTGCCATCTTTGTAGTGTACATAAATGGACATCTTTTTCACATATCTATATCTATTCACATATCTATTACTTTCATTCTATTACTTTCATTAAATAAAACTATTACTCTGCACTTCTGATTAGATGCTAACTGCATTTCGTTGGTTTTGTACTGGTACACCACACAATGACAGTAAAGTTTAATTTAATCAAATGTAATCTAATCTAAGACAAACGGGACTGCTAAAGAAAACAAGTAGGGCAGTTTACCTGGAGTAGAGTTTTAAGTGTGTTTACGCAAATAATCCTCTGTCTGCTCTGGGAAAGAAGCAGCCCATCTGAAAAGAGAAACAGGACAGATCGAGAAGAGGATGATACACATCACAGCAGAAAAGAAAGTCCGGTGTCTGTGTATCTGTGTGTCACTGATCAGCACTAACCCTCCAGCAGAAATTCCAGGCTGCTGTGTGGAAAGCTGACCTCGGGATTAAAGGCCTTCAGGGGAAGCTGCTCCCGGTCACAGCCGTAACCCGCCTTCAGAGACTTCAGAGTCCAGTTCAGATGTCTACAGAAGCAAAAAGGTGAGACAAGAAAACATCCAACACCTCTAACATGGACACTCAGTTCTCAGTATAATACGTTTATAAAGAGAAGTTAAATAAATCAGTTTTACATCCAAAACAAACAGATACAATAAACACTAGATGATATTTTCAACGACAACGTATTACTGCAGGGACAGAAAATCAAATGTCCTGTCTGGTGAGTGTGTGAAACTATGCTCCATTTGAGTATCTTGAAAATGATGAACTGCAATTCTACAGGGTGGGCCATTTATATGTAAATAACTCATGAAAGAATAAAGTTACATTAAAACCAAGCACACCATTGTTTTTCTTGTGAAATTACCAATACGTTTGATGTGTCACATGACCCTCTTCCTATTG
>JBBPDE010197718.1:0-16824 GCA_037974605.1 Nannopetersius ansorgii
TGTGTGTGTGTGTGTGTGTGTGTGTGTGTGTGTGTGTGTGTGTGTGTGTGTGTGAGAGAGAGAGAGAGAGAGAGTGTCTGTGTGTAAGCGAGGGAGAGAGTACGCGTGGTTTTCTGGCAACTTAAATTAAGCGCCAACGTACATTTCCTCTTTCGGTCTAACGTCTCGCCAACTTGTTTGCTCGATTAGTTTTAATGGTTGTATATGGTCTTTTCGTAAACGGTGTATTGAGATGAGTTGGTGCGTTGGTAATATGTGAAGATGGCATGGCACTCCGCATGGCAACACACGTGGCGAAACGCATCTTGTGGAAAGAATTTCTGGAAACACCCCAGATTTGTTGAAAAAACTCCTACTTTAGCCGAAATCGTTGTTAATGACCAAATGAGCAGATACGGCTACATACAAATGAAGCTCAAAATAATCTACACTGGTTTGCGGCGCAGCCGTAGTCCTTCGTCAGTCACAGCATGAGAAACTTCATTCGTTTCCATAAGACTATCTAATGATGATATTCCTGTATTGTTACAGGTTAGAGGGACCTGGGGCTTTAGACAGGTCTTTCTCTGGTGCTAGTGTCCCTTGTCATGTCTAGTCATGCTGACATTATAACATAACAGCGTGCTATTTGTGTCTTCATTCACATGATATAGATTAAGAAAGCCTCTTTTGTTTCATCTGCAGCCCACATGGCATGCAGCTGCTTATTGAATATATTTAAATCTTCTCATATGTTCCCATTTCTAAGGGTCTTTACATGATGCTACGAATAAAATCTCTTCCCTTTGGCTTGATGGTGGTTATCAGAGAAGTTATCTAGGCCTTCACAGATGTAAAGGAGTATTTTATTAATGTCAGTGTTGATAGATTGTAAATGGTAAAATCGTGCTGTACATTTCCCTGGTTCTAATGAACAAAGTGCTTTGGCCTTCTGACCTGGACTTTTCCTTGCTTTTCTATTTGTAGTTGTTGTCAAAGTCTCTCACTACTACCCACAGTACTCAGAGGCCACCACTGATTAACATGGGCATCGTAAGAGGTAAAAAATTCTTCATCAGAAAGATTGGAACTAGGTTAACAGGTGAACCCAAGTTTCACATGAACTTCATATGAAGGGCAGCATCAATGCAGTGACTGAAGTGTAAGGCCTCTCCTGCAAAACAGCCTATTCTGATGGACTTGTTAGTAAATATTTTCTCTGAAAGCCCCAGTCAGCAATAGCCAGAAAATTACTATGGTCACTATAGTAGTTGCCTAAGTTTACAAAAAGCATGAAAAGGTCCACATTGTACATTTTAACATGTATTATTTTGTGGCCTTGTTTTGTTGTTTGATGCCTGGTTTTGCAGGACCAAACACTGCACACATACATGATAGCCAGCCAATTTCAACTAATTGGGTATGTATGTAGTGGAGGTAAAAAAAAACCCTCTTAATTAGGCATTAATAATCAATCAATCAAACTTTATTTGCTAAGCACCTTTCAAGTTAAAAAAAACACAATGTGCTGTATGTTAAAAACTAAAACAAAGTAATAGCAAAAAGAAACACATGAATCAAATAAAAGTAAGTTCAATAATACATTAGTTTGTGGCTAAGGTTAAGCTTTTTGACTAAGACACACATTCACTCAACTTTTTTTTTTTTTAAGGCACACATGCATTCAGAGATGCAGCCCTTTTGTGTTTCCCTTAGCAGTTCCATCTCAAATAATGAAATGGGCTGCCATATTACACCAGGCCAAGTGGTTGTATGCACCAGTTTTGAGGCAACTTACTCAACACTGATGAACAGCAATAGCATAAAATGGGCTCCAGTCCAGGTTTTGCCTCATAGCTTTGGGAAACCAGTGTTGGTAATATAATTGTAACCATGGCCTTCGTTTGGTGTTTACTTAGCAAATTGTTTTTCCCTCTGAAGGGGTAATTATCTGAATATTCTGTTGGGCTTTTCATTCTCTGAAAAGCACGAGGGGCCGCAGGTCATGAGAAGAACAGGGTTGTGCTTTCTTTGAGGATTTAAAGCTTTGCATATCAATGCTTCTCAGTATGGAACCAGTATGTCCTTGGACCTTTTAGAAGAAGCTGGAATCAAGCTTTTGTGGTCCAAGATTTTTTTGTACTTGGAAGACCTCCATGTATAGTGGAGAAGACTGCTAGTTTGGCCTGGGTACTAGATCACTCTGCTTTTCTATGACCTCTTTTAGAGACCTCCTCAGGTTACATGCTGTTTCAGGTCTACCATGGGCTCAGCACCCTGCCAGAGAGGCTATTCCTGGAGTCCATGGCACTGTTTTGAAATGTCAGACCACTTGAGGACAGTTTGGGACCTATGGAGGTCCCAGGAAGTGCTATTGAAGGAGAAGCTGGCCAAGGTGATTTTTGTTGCCCTGTGTTTTTGTGCAGATGACCTTGATGTTTAAATCAGAATCAGAAAACTTTATTAATCCCGGAGGAAATTGTTCACATCACGACTGCACATTCAAGACAAGACATAATACAGAACAATGTTTATGAACACCATGTGGTTTGCCGTTTGTCAAGACCAGTTTGTGTGGTAGGATTTTGCCTTTCATCTGTTTGGCAAGCAAGCAGACCTGGGAGTAAGGTATGAACCGTGTATGAATGACAGTATCTTGGAAAAAGCGTATGGGCGTGATGACTGTTTAGAGATTTATGTTTTTCCTTACTTTTTTTTATCTAATCCTCTACAACAGAATGAAATATTAATTTAATGGTTACAGTTGCTGGTAACACATTCCTATCTAGAAATATTTTATTAGGACATGAACTTTTTAGTGTAGTATAGGTGCCGATAAAATATCTGTGTGTGTGTGTGGATATATATATATATATATACACTGTCTTATTTTTACGCACTTTATTTTTACGGCCCGATAAATATTCAACTAAAAACGTTGTTTTACATGAAACATGGAGCAAAAATGGTTGGGGGGGTGCTGCTGTAGAGCATTTACAAGGTCAGGTACTGATGTTGGACAATAACACCTAGCTCGCACTCTCTATTCCAGGTGTTTGATAGGGTTAAGGTCAGGGCTCTATGTGGGTCAGTCAAGTTCTTCCACTTCCACCCATGTATTTATGAACCTTACTTTGTGCCGTGTGTGTGCATGGGTGTCTTCAGATGCCTAGTAGCCACACACACTGAATGATGCACAGTATATTGCTCCAGAAAGAGTGCACATGAAAGAGCTATTCCACTTATTAGTTATTGGTGTGTGGATGTGTGTGTTTGCTTATGTTTGTGTGGTCAACTGCGATTGTCTGACAGTAGCTTGAGGGGAAGACCTGTGGTATCTACATCATACACTGTGGCTGCCGCAGCCTGTCACTGAAGGAGCTACTCAGTGCCTGTCCTGCATGGTCTGGGAGAGGTTGTCCAACAGGGATGACCACTTAGCCACCATTCTCCTGTCATTCACTACATTAACTAACTCCACTGGATCTAGGCAGCAACCCAGAACAGAGCAGGACCTCTGAATCAGGCTGTTCAGTTTTCTACTGTCTCCAGCAGAAAACAGTTGGGTGGAGGACAAGTCTGCAGTGTAGATGGTGAAGAGAAACTAGAACTGTACCCATACAGCAGAGCCCTGGTTAGTGAGGTAGTCCAGAATCCATGGGGTGAGGTTATGGTCCACTCCCGAGTGCTTCAGCTTGTCCCCCAGAACTGTTGGTAGGATTGTGGTGAAGCCACTGGAGAAATCAAAGAACATGATTCTCACAGTGCTCAGTGTTCGCCTGGTGGGAGATTGAACAAAGTAGGAGGTGAATGAGAGTGTTATCGGCCCCAATGCAATTCTGATAAGCTGAAGTCGGTGATGAGGTCACCAGGGGCTGAAGATGAGCAAGGACCAACCTCTCCAGGGTCTTCATCAGGTGGGTTGTTAAAGCCACTGGCCTGTAGCTGTTGAGGTCCTTGAGATGTGGGATCTTTCACACTGGTAACACTGTAGAAGTTTTCCATAGCTGGAGCAGGCTGGCTGCAATGTGACTGTTCCACAGGGACAGGCTGGTGCAATGTGACTGTGTGCCGGAGGTTGTGTTTGGAGGAGAGGCAATGAGCAGGGAATTATTTGCGTTGATATACAGTGCTTATGAGTGAACTTTTCCTGATGGATGTGAATGGATTGGACACACAAACACTGGCAGTTTCTAAATTTTGAAACACTTTGCTCACCCTAATTACTAAGAGCGAGGTGTAGAAGCAGAGGTTAACAGGTAATGCAAATCCCTTAGAATGTCATCCATGTGGTTGTGGATGGAACATGAATAAAATTCTCCAATTTGGTAACATGACTGCAAAGGTCTGCACAATAGCACTAGTTAAGTTCTTAATTTCGTTAGTGTTTGAATGTCAGTTTCTACCTCCTCAAACTTGACTTTCTTCAGTGTCACTGCTGGACACTGATGAAGCACTCTTTAGACTTCCACATTTCTATTGACTAAAAGAAAGAACTTATTTTTAACTTATTGAAAATATTTAGTCAGATGTAGCTCACTATTTTGTCAAGCTAACGTCATAATCATATGTTAACTGAAACAACAAATAAGCGTTACAGATTTTGTTGTACTTGGTTAAAAAACGTAAACCCAACGCCACATGCATCCAAATCTGAAACCTAACAAAGAAGCTTTTGACTTCTGTTATGTCCCCAACAAAGCTAGCAATGGCATGTGCAACAAATATACTGATACATCTGTTTCTTATGAGATCATACACAGAAGGCCATTCTGCTAATGGGAAGGTGCATTGGCCATTGAGAAAAGTCCCAGCCCTGTATTTATTGATTGGTAATTATGTATTGAAGTCACAATGGCACTCCTAGAAAAATCCTGAAGAGACAAAAAAAAATGTGCTGACCTTCATGACTATTGAAAAAACTACCTGAAAGTGCATATATAGACTGTTGGGGCAACAATTTAAGTGTGGAAGAACTGGAGCTATAGTGAACTGACCTTTAAGAGGATGCCTATTTGATTCAAGTGATCCGCAGTTAATCTTCTGCGTAAACAAACTACACTCTCTGATAATGAGAGTGCACTGTTTGGGAATGATTCTTTAAACTAACGATGCCCCTGCCCATCTGTGTTTGGGTTCTGAGATGACCTTCCCACAGCAAGCAGCTATGTAAGCATGCCAGTGACACCACCAGGTTTCATCCACCATGAGTCACCAAATGCTGTGATGTTATCCCTGTTGTTCAGTGTGTAGTTTTTTGTTTCTTCTGAAACCTGCAGTTGGGCAAGTCTCATAAGGATGAGCTTGTTGAATGGTCACTTTAACTTTTCTCAATTCTCAACTCCTAAGAGCTGAAAGAGCTGTTTCAGTGTCCTTTTTAACACTGCAGTGATTTGGTACCAGCTAGGATTAAGTTCCAGATTGTCTGGTCTGTTGGAATAGTATCCCTCAAAGTTTTGCAAATGAATAGAAAATACTGCGTGTTGCAAAATCTCTGTGTTGCTGCTGGAAACTTTCAACAAGGAGGAGTCTTGACAGAGGAGTGTTGCCCAAAGCATGGCTTTGTATCTTAAAAAAATGTTCAGTGTTTCTTGTCTATAAATATTTTATAAAATTGATGATGACAGACTGTTGCTACAGACAGCTTTGAAGCTACAGCAGCTGTCGATTTAGTCGGTTATAAATTAATTTGCAAAAGCCAATAAGTCTTCCTTCCTTTAAGAAACCGAGCTGACTGCTGTGGGTTATTCTTAACAGCCCTAAATACGTTTGGTCACAAAAGCAATTATTGTCTTATCAAAGAAAATCAAGATTTTTACAAGTGAAAATGACAAAACCAGTGCTGATTAATTAGTTCAGTGAATCAGCACACAGTATCCATGGCACATTGCTGTGACTCTTCAGTCAAAGATGTGCTGTCTGAAGCACATTTTAGCGTGCCTTTGGCTTAGTCATTTTTAATGACTAATCAATTTGATGTAATGTGGCACGATATTTGCTTTTACATCGTCTGTTTGCATCCAAAAATCTGTTTTATTTCTGGTTTTTATCAATACAACTAGGGATGCACCGAACATTCGGCCACCAAAATTTTTTTTAATGTGACCGAAAAGGTGATGACGCAATCAACTGCAAACTGCATGCGACAAATTGGATTGGAGTCAACATGTCTGCCTTGTGGGTGCATTTCGATATATTTAAGAAAGACTCACGGAAAGCCGTTTTGTAAAGCATGCAGTGCTGAAATTTCTAGAGGGGGTGCATCCACAAACAATTTCTCAATGTCGGGATTAATTTATCACATAAAATCAAAACATCCCGATCACCATGCACAGTATGAAGCAGAGAAGAGGCAAGACCCCTCGAGCACACCCACTCCGTCTGTTTTTGAAAAGGCAAGAAAGTTTTCCAGTGATGCCAGTTAATGTATGGGCTGCCAGTCTTTGTTTTGATACACTATTTTGTTATAGGCCTACATGGAATGTTTTATATCGCTCAAAAGTTTTTAAAGCACTGATTCTGAATGCACTGAATCATGTTTCGATTTGGGTTCTCCACCAAGTGTTTCCTCATTTTTGGTTTCAGTCAACAAAAATCATTTCGGAGCATCCCTAAATACAACCCACCGGCAGTTAGCTTCATATTACATCGAATGTACAGTGTGACCAACACGAAAATCTTCCTCAGCATTTAACCTTTTGACCACCTGAAGCAGCAGGCAGCCAGGAACACAGTGCATCTTGCTCAAGGGTACCTCAGAGGTGCTTAGCAGTCTTGGGAATTGAACCCATGACTTCCTGATCGCAGGGTGAATGCCCCAACCATTAGGCCACCAGCTACCCCAATAAAAACTAATTTTACTGTTTGTTAGCTGCAGACTATGTAAATCCAATTTTATGTGGACAAGGAACACTGGGGTAACGAGATTCATGGCATTTGCTGTGTTTTGAAGTAAGGAATCATTCGTCTCTTTGCTAGGAATTCATGTGGATCTAATAGCTGGTGTTAGCTTACGCTGATGTTTGCCGCTGGCATAAAAGTTTACAGTGACAAACATGAGATGATTGCATCTGGCAATGGGTGGCAATGGATTGGTGCAGTGTGGAACTGGCACAACTACTGCCTCTAATTTAAAATGTGCCCCAGTTTACCTAACTGTGAACTCATGGGAGAAATAATGAAAAATATGTGGTTATGGCAGTGATGTACAACACCTTGAAAGCACAGTCTGAGCACAGTCCGGTAAAATGCCAAACAGAATGATTGAGAGCTCAATGACTCCAATCAGTCTCCCCAAACATGTGATAGGCTGACTTAGAGTAATTACATTGGTAGCAAGAGAATTAGATTCTATAGAATTTGCATTGTAGGAGGGAAAAGTAAAGTAAAAAAAAAGTAAAGTCCTGTGGCAGCATAAAGAAAGTGTAATTGAACTTAAGTATGTTGCTTTAAATATTTTGTTGTTGTTTTTGTTTTGTTAATGGTGTGAGGAGGACTTTCTGATGTTTTTGTGTTTTATGTTCTGTGTGTTTTGCTCAGAGAAGTGCAAGGAATTGCAGTGTGCCTCAGATTGTGTCAGTGTGAATATCTAGAACATCAGAACGCACAGTGCTGCAAACTTTCATCCCGTCACTGATCTCTGTGGCACTTAGCTTGGTTAACACAGATCCTCCCGTTCTTTATTAAAAGGTGACTTCATTAAAAGGTCATAAGTTATTCTTTATAACAGACCCAAGGGAATTACTGGCCTTACTGATGTAGTAAAACTGGGTGATCAGAAACCATCGGTGCATTTTCTTTTTCTGCCAAAATTGTCTGGAGGTGCTGTTTTAAATTATAATACACATCTACACAGAATAACAGGTCTATGTGTAGATGTGGGATGTTGTAAAAGGGCAATATTTATTATCACGACAAATTACATGAGAATGTCTCAGTAAGCTTTTCTGAGAATATCAAATTGTCAGCACACCGTCCAAATGCCACTAAAGACATGTCTGCAACATCGGATTTACAAGATGAGCTCACTAGTGCTACCACAACATTGTAACCGCTAATGTGGAAATAATTATTTATATATTCTTATTTTTAATTTAATTTTCTCTCAAATTAGCTGTGTCCCATTCTGCCCTGTAGCTAGAATTCCTTAAATCACAAGATACCGCTGACAGCTGAAAGAGGCATGTCTGTAATAGGCTAGCACCATTTATAAATAGTTAATTTGTAAAATGGAAGGTTGATCAAATAATTGCAAGGAGGAATTTATTTTTCAAATATGTCTACACTTTTATACGGTAGAGTAATGATAATGTATAAATATTGAAATAAATACTGTAGGACATTGGTACCTGCCAAGAATGTTAAGTATAGCATTTTTACGTAATTGTGTACAAATTGGTATGATGTAGGTTCTCACTCTGTCCTAATGAAAAGTCATTTCTCAAAGTTGGAACAAACATGTTTCTAGCCTCTTTACAAATAATGTGTTTTTTCTTTGTTCACTTTCTGCCCAGTAAATCTTGTTTTATACTGACCTCTGTACATTACACTCCTGTAGAATATCCAGGACAACAACTAGCCTATAGAATTCACTGGAGACATAGAATGTGCTTCCACTTACTAATCATGTCATGCAAATCCATTTAGTGGTCATTTGGGAAATTGTACACTCAGGACTTTCCCTGTGTCCGTGATTCTCGGTTCTCATCCTGAAGTACCACTGCTTTACGCATTTTAGTGTTTTGTGATTTGTTCTTCAAATGTCTTCATGCTACAGATTTATTAAGCTTGTAGAAGTACTATAACTCTCAGTTTTTACTTTTGCAATACTGTCTTAACATTACATTCTTAGTCAGTGAACTTAAATTTTTCACAAATAAAGTATGGTGATAAAGCCAGAATCTACAAAACATAAATGCCACAGATGCCTGATAAGCTGGCTTCTGAGAAACTTTTTTGAGAGGTAATTAGAAGTGAAGTATATTATAGATACTGTCCAAAGCCCTGAGATATTTATACAGCTAAGAGATTGAATGCATGGGAAAACTTCTTTAATAGAGAAGCTCTCTGGCAGTTGTTTGAATTCTTGGATCTAGAAACATTTCTTAATCTGTGTGTGTGTGTGTGTACTACAAACTTATGTTTGGTTTATTCAGCCCCACATTACCCTATTTTGTTTAGATGGGGGTTGAAGGTTGTATCTCTTTGTTCATTTCTCTCATCTGTGTATCTTCAGACAGGTTTGTCAAAGCAGCTGCTGATGGTCATTACTGCCAAAAAGGCATTTAGAGCCATTTATATCGGCGCATGTGTCAAGCACACATAAATAAACAAATTACTCCATATGGAAGACATGCCAAACGATCTCTCACACAGCAGAGGTGCTAGAAACACAGATGCAAGGACAAATACTTTTGATTTTTTTTTTCACTGCTATTGATTATACTGTATTGGTATTACATTGCTACAAATTGTGGCAGCTTGAGAGACATCAGAGCGTATGGGTTATCTGGGTTCGAACCTGCAGTGGAGATTATTCACAAACTTTCTGATAAATATCTGTATAATGCTGTGTATGTATCTCGCTTATTCTTGGGTTGAACAGTGTTATGGTAAAGATTAGTAGTAGAGTTTATTGTTGGGGCTAGGTTTAGGGTTCATGAAAATTATGGTGAACTTAATAAATATTTAAATTAATACAAGCCAGGTGCAAGTTTCTATAAATAATCTACAGTGGACTATCCAGATAAAGTGTTACAAAGAAGTCCTTGGGATATCTAGTGGATACTCAACATGGTAGGCTAAGGTTAGTTATTGAAAAAGATGGGCGCCTCTGTTTGTGGTTTAATTAAAAATAATCTGTACGTGAACAGTGTGCTTTTCCCACCTGTTTTTGAGCAGGAGCAGTTTGCTCCACCTTTTTTCAGCTGTCCTTAACCATAAATGGCTTGGAAATAGTGAGTTATCACCCCCAAGGTGGTTCAGTGGTAAGACACTGGGCACTGATTGAAGAGATTTAAAAGAGGCACTGGTTCACACAATTTCTCACAATAAGCATTTCTGAGCGTATCATGGATATGGCAATACTTTTGCAAATATTAGTTGAATAATGGGATTTAATGCAACATGATTTGTGAGATGTTAAGTCCTTGAATTACAAGATTCTGGACATAGGTTGTTTTGAGGTCACGACACTCACATGGGCGAACAAGTATAGTGGCACGCAACGGAAGAATAAGCAGAATGAGTGAGGGAGTACGCTTATTTAAGCGCAAGTGTTTGTTGCTTTGTTTGATGACTTTTTTGCCTTTATCGTGGCTTCTGAACAAATTTTTTGCACTCATTTAGAGAAGTATTTATTGTGATGCAAATTGTTTCTCGTGAAACTTTCTTGGAGTATCATGATATATTTTTCCACCCCTATGTATGATATTGTCCAGCCCTGGTTTGACTGTATCCAATCACCTCCCTTATTGGGGATGCAAACATTCCTAAGTTCATCTGAGTGGTGCATTCCCACTTGGAGCACTGGGGAGGGTTGGGCTGTAGAGGTTTCTCTCATTCCCCTCCTCATATCACATTCAGCATATAAGGCTTTGTTCAGCAGCTGCTACTAAAGGTGGGTCAAAAAAAGGGTTTATATTGTAAGACTTTCTTAATTTGCTTTTCCTACATTTGTACTCTTTGCAGCATGCTGTGCATTAGTGAACTTGTAGTTGATTTTTCGATTGAATGAAAAGTGTGGTTTAGGTTAATTCTAAGAGCATAAAAACTGGATTCAAGTTATCTAGTCCTGTAATTCCTGCATTAAAAGTGAAATTCATGTGTATTGTTGTGTACTGTGCATATTTTTAGTTATTTCCTTTTTGATTGCTGCTGTTCATGAATGATTAGCTCAGATTCTGTGATGCTGAAGCCAGTAATTTATAAGTTGAAATGTATTAAATCGTTGTTCCTGCTGATGTGGGTAGGTCATAGTGCTGTAACTTTAATATGTTTTCAGTGGACGACCTTTGTGTTACCTTTTGGATGTAATGAGTGAAATTTCACCGTATATTAAAAGGTCATTTGATCCGAGAGGGTGGTGTTTTTTTTCCTGCCCTGAAGGCTAGATCTCTCCTACAGGAAATGAGTGGTGGTGGTGTTCTGTGAACTCTGCTGCTGGCCAACATTTTACTGCTAGCCAATGCATTTTGTGTGCGCTGCACATTGAAAGATTTATATTACTTGTAGACGTGTGTAAGACATGAGTAAATAAAAATTGATTACTTTGTTTATAATAGGCTATATAATGGACTGTTGCGAGTATACAAATGCGTTTGTGAGTATATAAATGCATTTGCCGGAATTGATAAATTATCCACCACTATAAAAGTTTTTCACTCTTTGAAAGCTTTAGGAATGTGTGCATGATTTGATTTGTAAATTTCTGTCATTCTAGATTACATACCAGCTTTTGAACGCAGTGGGCCACCTGCAGAAATAATGACTGCAATCAATTCCCCACGTGACAGGTGAGTGACCACTGCATCTGTCTACAACAGGCACTGAAGGCTGAGATTGTACAGGTGTCATTATGTGTGTGTTCTGGCAGGTACAATGCTGTATGGATCATTTTTTTCATCTTGGGCCTGGGAACTCTGCTGCCATGGAACTTCTTCATGACTGCCACCACGGTAACAATTTCCGTCTGAAAATGTATCATGTTTTTTTCAAATCTTTGATTTAATTTTTGTATAGCAAAACTATTCAAGTGTCTAAGTCTGAATAGTTTAATGTCTTAGCTGTAATTGTATACAGAGAATATACTGAGTAATATTTATGGACGTGCTTTCTTGGTGGGACACAGTTGATGCATCTCTTCTTTGCAGTACTTCACCGATCGGTTAAACAAAACATCCACAAGCGGTGCAGCATCCAATCAGACAACCAACAGGACAGATGACACACCCAGTGTCCTGGTGTCCAAGTTCAACAATGTAATGACCCTATGTGCCATGGTGCCTCTGCTCATCTTTACCTGCCTCAACTCTTTCATCCATCAGAGGTAGGACAAACCTTTTATGCACTGCACACAAAAAGCCCAAATTACACTTTGTGTCCTCTTGCAAAACAGGCAAGAAATAAAATCCACACTTAACTGTCTGTACCACACTTAACACCAACAGGAAAAACACCAACCGATTCCTGATCAACTGCATATTGTACCACCTATCGCTCTGGAAGAAAACTCTAGCTTTAGCAGCACCTATGTACAACACTTAGAGTTTCCTGGAACTTCTATTTAAAAAGATGTCGTGCTTTTCATATGTATGTTTGTGGACAGTGTCACATATTTTTCCCATTATAGTAAACTTGGAAAATCACATCTAGTACAAGCACATTTCAACCTCTTTTGCCTTCTCAGTCCCTTTTACAGGGCCAGTTCAAATATGTGAGCTGAGTTTGCATGAGAGTAGAATGTGGGTTTTAAATCGTTCGTATAGGTTGTGAACTCTGAGGGCATGTTTGTTTTAATTATAAAAGGGCGTTGGGAGGGATCCCTCAAACAACCTCGTACTCCCCAAACATAGTATCTCAAGAATGTTGATCTTCTCGTCCTGTGTCTCCCCTCCCTTCCTCCCTACTGTAGGATCCCTCAAAAACTGAGAATCTCTGGCAGTCTCTCCGTCATCTTCGTGGTGTTTCTGATCACAGCCATAGTGGTGAAGGTGGACATGGCACCTCTTCCGTTTTTCACTTTCACCATGATCAAAATCATCTGCATTAACTGTGAGTGCCCCCCCTTAGATAAAGTGTTCCTTTCCTCATGATGCTCAGCAGCAGCAGCATCCAGCTGCTTCAGTCTTAGCAGGTTTTCTGCCTGTAGATGTTCTCCTTCAGGTTGCACGGAGTTAGTTTGCTTTGTTCTTTTGAATTAGTGTGGGATGGGGTCAACATCATACACTCGTATTCTTTGATGTTTTTACTACATACTGGTTTGGAGAATCCAGCTGTGGGGAAAAAAAAACAAAAGGGTGGGAACAAACTTTGGAATTCCTTAGAGGGTCGTACGTTCTATCATATGTCAAGCTTTCTGTCTCTTTTTTTTTTTATAGCATGTTGATAACCTTTCCCTATTCACCTCTCTTTCTACACACTTTATCTCTTCTGTCTATAGCGTTTGGTGCAATTCTGCAGGGGAGTCTGTTTGGTCTGGCAGGCATGCTCCCAGCCTCCTATACCACTCCCATAATGAGTGGCCAAGGGCTTGCTGGAACGTTTGCGGCATTTTCAATGATCTGTGCTCTTGCAAGTTTGTATTCATTTTGCGTTCACACACACACCACTCACAAAAGGTTCTTTGAGATTTTTACATTGTCAGTTATGATTGCCTTATACTGCTGTCAACATGTTTCATGTTCTCATGGAATTCTCTCTCTCTCTTTTTTTCCTTCCAAGCTGGATCGAAGTTGGAGGATAGTGCCTTTGGCTACTTTATCACTGCCTGCGTTGTCATTCTCTTGGCCATCGCGTCCTACTTTGCCTTGCCAAAAATGGTATGACTCAAGCTCATTTGCTTTTTGAATATCAATAGCATATGGAGTTAGGAGGTTGTTTTGTTTTGATTTAGTGTACTGGGGGTTATATAACTAAACTATTTTGTTTGGGGTTTAGTTTCTCAACTTAATTCATCATTGAATTGAGCTGAGAAAAAATACTCATTTTACTTTTTATACACTGAAGAGTCAATTTATTAGATATATCTACTTTGTATCCACTGATGGGCCATTCTGTAACTAATACCACATTCCAGTAGTATACAGTAAACATGTAAATGCTATAATGGAAAGACTGCTGTACTGTTCTACTGCATGCATAATATATGTAGTCAAAGCTGGCTTTATGATGGTACTTGTCCAATTGTGGAACGGAGAGAGGGGGCTGGTAAATTGTCTTGCAACAGACAGTCATTAATTGTAAACCTACAAAGAGCACCTGGTAAGTACCTGATTAAAATGACCAGTGTAGGTTCAAGGCAACTCGGTGTACACCAGCATACATATATAATGAATTTTGTTTTGTGTTATAGTCACTTTTTTAGGCTTTTGAACACTTTGGTTTTATGTCTTGCAGGAGTTTTTCCAGTATTACTCAGACACCAGTAGCTCCAAAGCTGGCAGTGATGAAGAAAACAAGATGGACCTGTTGCAGAAAGGTAGAACATCTGTTTACCCAAAGATGTTACAAAATGTTACAATTTACTTTCAACAAACCTGAAGGAGCTAGCACACACCCTCACCCTCCAGTCTTACACAAAACAGCCAAAGAATGTATTTAATTAAAGTCTACTCTAAACTACCAGGACATATGATGCTAGGTGTGTATTTAGTTCTGTTTGTACTGTTTTTATAGCAAACCTAACGATTAAGTTCGTCTCTTTCCAATTTAAAATCTAATGCCAAAGACAAAAAACAAACTTTGTGTCGTGAATGATTGTTTGTTTCCTGAACAGAGAGTGCTGGGGAGAAGAGGCCTGTTGTGAGTCTCACTGATGAGGGCACCACACATACCGTGTCTGTGTTTGCCATCTTTAAAAAGGTACCATTTTTAAGCTTTTCAGTTCCTGGTGTTTTCTAAAATATGAGTTGGCATATGTGCTGCTGTGCCAGGCATTGTCAATTCGCCAGTTTTGATCAGCCAGGTTTTTGTGTATCAAATTAACTGCTAGCTAGTCAATAGTAACAAAGAATTGCATTCTTCACGCTGTGCCAACTGTGCATTCCAAAACAAGATACAGTCACTGGAGTGGACACTTTCTGTGGTCTCATCATTTCTGATAAGCTTCTGCTGAATACTTTCTTTTATGCTTATTTCTTCATATCACAAAAATATTGTGTATAACTTCATATCACAAAAATTAATAACCTTCATTATCTCACCAAAGTGTTCATCAAAGGTCATAATGGATGTAGCATAGCTGATTTAAAGTATTCAGTGTCATGTTTAGTGTTGTCAGTGTAAGGTCTGGTATAGGAGGTGAGGGGGAGTGGCAAGCTGACTCAACTAAACAGTCCAATCCAGAACAGGACTCCAGGTTTTACAACAAACCAATCAGGCCAAGATCATCATCACCTGAGTACTAGGGCAGGACATGTGTATATATACTGTGACAACCCAAGCTGCAGTGCGAAGTATACTTCCCTAGTCCTGTTTCCAGAACAATTCGGAGGCGACCCAGCCCACTGTCGTGGGTTTCTGATGCAGTATTCATTGTACATGGAACACAGACCAAGCAAATTCGTTACAGACCAAGATAGAGTACGTTTTATGATCTCGTTACTCACCGGAAAAGCTCGCGAGTGGGCAACCGCTTTGTGGAAAGCTCAGAACCCCATTCTTCAGGAACAACAGGCTTTTGTCACCGCTTTCATCCTCCGTCTGGGAAGTCAGTCCATGATCAGCTGTATGATCTGCTGCAAGGAACTCGAACAGCTGCCGAATATGCACTAGAGTTCCGCATGTTGGCTGCTGGAAGTGGCTGGAGCGACGCACCGCTTCTCAGCATATTTCGTCGTGGGTTAAACCAGGAGCTTCAAACGGAGCTGGCCTGCAGAGGTGATGTCACAAATTTGGAGCAGTATGTTCAGACCACCATAGCGGTGGATCGGCTTCTCAAACAGCGCCGTCGTCCTCAAACTACTGCCTCCATTCTCTCTCCTGTGGCCACGCCCCAATCCAGTTCCGAGGTGGAACCGATGCAACTCGGAAGAGCTCCCCTATCGGCCAGAGAACGACAACGCAGCTTCAAGGAACATCTGTGTTTATATTGCGGCCAAACTGGACATGTAATAAGCACCTGTCCCATGGGCCCTCCAACGAAACAGGTAAAAATTCTGTCTCTCCGTATATACTGTGGAACAATTTACTGTCCCTATTAAACTGTGTTAACTCTCTGTCTGTGTCAGCATCAGCCCTAGTGGACTCCTAGTGGACATCAAATTTTATTGATGACAAGTTGGCTGAACAATTGGGAGAGCAATTCATCCCATTGAACACACCTCTTCCTGTGAATGGGTTAGATGGAAAACCTCTTGGATCTGGTTACGTTACACATCAAACATGTGAAATATAATCACAGGTTGAAGCAATGCATATTGAGAATCTCGTTTTTTGTCATTTCTTCACCCAGAGACCCGGTCCTATTAGGTCACCCCTGGTTGGTAGCGCATAATCCCCATATTTCATGGTCTGATAAACATCTTAGGCTCCAAGACAAGATTTCTCTAAGTGAATGCTTGCAGCTACCTTTACTAGCCACTACTGTTGAGAGTCCTTTGCTGACGCAAGAGATCACGGTCCCTCAGGATTATGCTGCCTTCACAGATCTTTTCAATCCTCCTCCTGAAAAAACACTACCTCCTCATCGTTCTTGGGATTGTGCCATTGATTTACTTCCTAATGCCCCCCTACCTCGTTGTAAACCGTATCCTCTTTCACTTCCTGAAACACAGGCCATGGATAAATATATTGAGGAGGCCTTGGCCTCAGGAATCATAAGGCCATCAACCTCACCTGCTGCTTCTGTTTTTTTCTTCGTTGAAAAGAAAGATGGTGGTTTACGGCCCTGTATTGATTATTGCGCACTGAATAAGATCACAGTTAAATTCCGTTATCCCTTGCCTCTGATCCCCTCTTCTCTGGAGAAACTCCGTACGGCCACTGTGTTCACCAAATTTGATCTCCGAAGTGCGTATAACCTCGTACGTGAGGGGGATGAGTGGAAGAAAGCCTTTGTCACCACCAGGGGGCACTATGAATACCAGGTTATGCCTTTTGGGTTGGCTAATGCACCCTCTGTGTTTC
>JBBPDE010197775.1:2979-16809 GCA_037974605.1 Nannopetersius ansorgii
CCCTGAATGGTGACTGTAAATACTAGGCTCACTCAACAGCTCTGTAAACAGTTATTTGCTGTTTTGCTCTCTATAGGGGACCGCAGCAGGATGCATTTACTCCCAGTGCAGTCTTTTTCGTTATGATAGCATTTTGGAAAAAAAACACAGTTTCTTTACAGGAAAGGTTTCTAGTTACTATTAACTTTCAAGTTAGTATAACAAGATTTTATATTCTTTTTTCATACAATGTAAATGGAAGCTAATGTATTCAAAGAATGTAAAAAAAAGAACTGACAAAATCTTTACTGTCATGATCATGGATCTTTGTCACAGATGAATGTTGAGGCATTTGCACATTACTGTATATTGTGTGATTCCTCAAATAGTGCATAAGGCATGTATAGTAGAACAGAAAATTGCACATTTGCATTGCATGGCCTGCTGTGGTAGTAATGAGGCTTTTAGGGTTCCTGCCTGAGGGAAAGCAACAAGTAAAAAAAAAAGACAGTAATATAAATGTTGAATTTTATTTGTATATAGAGCAGGAAAACTGAACATTGCTTTTTACATCGTTTTAAGTTAAGGTTTTATATTGTCTATTTTAATGCATCAGTTGTTGCTTTGTTTCAACATTGTTTTAACATTGTCCCTCTGCTGAACTTCTCAAAGGAAGCAACTGTTAACTGCAGTAAATTACAGCTTTTGCTTCATTTGTATGTGAACAAAATGCACTTTTTTTCTCACCAGTATTATTATTAATAAAATCAAGCACTTTCACCTTTTTAGTGCAGTAAAATTACAGGTTCTGCAGGCAGCAGATCTCCGCCGTTTGTAATTGTACATGATTCATTTCTATCTTGCACAAAGTGGACAAAGAGGTTTTACTTTTTAAAGACTGGTGAGGGCTTCCTACACTGGTTCTGTGGAGAGACTCCTGACAGCGAGGATCACAGTGCGGTCCGGTGGCACCACTGTCCAGGACACAAAAGTGCTGTCCAGAGTGGAGAGGACAACAGAAAAAGCCATCAGGACTTCTCTCCTCACCTGGCAGACAGCTATACCCAGAGCTGCAGGAGCAGAGCTAGAAAAATAAGAAGAGACAGCCACTACCCCAGACACAGACTCTTCTCAGTCCTCCATCAGGGAAGCACCACTGGACCAACAGAGAGAGATTCAAGATGAGTTTCGACCTCAGGCAATCCGGCAAATGAATGGGGACACTTGAGAGAGTCTGCAGATCCTTCCCCACTATTCACACACACACACACACACACACACACACACACACACACACACGTCTGCCATTCATACTGTAGAGATATATTTTTTGCATGCTGACATTTCACTTTTTTCACATTCCATTCCATATATACATATGTGTGTGTGTGTGTATAAATATATATATATATATTTTTTTTATTGATTTATTTATTTTTACTGCAGAATGAATGAACTTTGGGATTTCATTACCACATTAAACCTATGAAGTATTTATGAAAAAACATACAATACATCCTTCAGAGATTTCAGAGATTTAATTTCAGAGATTGTTTAATAACTACTAAGAATTTAAACCATTGTCTAAATTAAATTTGTCATTTCAAATGGATTAATCATCCAAAATGTAGTTCTGAATCTGTTTCCTTATTTTGTCAGTAAGGCAGAGTCACTAACAGCTATTCATGATATCGAATGTGCAACCCTGTTGATGATCATTTTCTGCGAAGATGAGGAATTATCCCACACAGTACAGATGGCTCACCTTCATCTTCACTGGCAGACTCCCTGGGTAGTGCTCAGCTTTTAGCCAAATACGAGGGGCAATCAACAGAGAGGGCTGCTCAGTCATGGCTGTAATTTCCCTTCAATTGCTCCAAATTATCATTTGCAGATCCTTTCTGGTTCCTCTCTTCGTTATGCCGGTTTTCGCCAAGACGAATGCTGAGAGGCTTCTGGGAAAATAGGTCTGATAGTGTAAATGTGGTTAGGAGGCTTCAAAGTGGTTCTGATTTAGAGTACACAAACAGTTCCTGTATCCTGGCACCGCAGCTTTTTGGCCCAGCAATCCCTTAGGCAGGTCTGGGTTGAATGCTCTGCTTGCTTGCTTTTGCCACCCTCCTACCCCCCCGTCTGCATGTCTATGCCAGGTTCCCCTGGGCCGGAGGCCTTGGCTGATGAAGTCTGACACAATGCTGGGGTGAGTGTTGGGTGTGTAGAGCGAGAGGATTCAAAATGGCAACACTGTCTTGTGTCAGTGAGGGAGAGTGGAACAGATACAAGAAGAAGAATGGGAAGAACTTCAAGGACTGTGGTGGGTGGGAGAGAGAAATGAGAGTGTGTGAGAGAAAAGAGAAGGACAGAGATGGAACAGAGAGGCTGCGAAAGTTAACAAACAAAATGAAAGCGGCGAAGGAAAAACAGGGCAAAGAGTGCAGATTCCAGAACGATTTAATAGCCTATCAAAATCTGCTGCGACACTGTAACAACCTGGCTGTGGAAAAGAGTCTCATCACCCAGCAACAAGAAACAAAAGGATATCGATGAAACACTACAAATATTTATCAAAAAAAAACAAAAACAACACAAATATTTATCACGGTTTTCACATGAAGTGCAGCTCTCATACACTGAAGACATACATATGGTAATGAATCAGCAGCACATTAAAAATAAATACAGTAAAAATAAATCTCATAAATCTGCTAATCTATTCTAGATTAAATAGGTTGAATTATCAGAGCATGCAAAATAAGAGAAGGAATTTGTCCTATCAGCAATTAATATAATAATGTCTTACCTAATCATTGGGGTGGTCTGGGAAGGTCAAACACCCTGGACAGATCGCCAGTTCACCTCAGACACACAGACAGACACGCACACACACACAACCAATAATTCTGCAATTTACATATTTTCTGAGCATGGAAATGACCTAAATTTGGATCAGATTATCAATCACCATTTCACTGACACTTACTAAAGATTGCTGTTTTCAGAACAAAAAAAAACCTGAAGTCAGAAATTCTAGCTAAGGGTGGATTTAAAGGAGAACATTTGGTAGTATTTTGAGTATAGAAAGGTCAGGCAGACATACAACAAAATATCAAAAATCTAAAAAAACAAATAATTTTCCTTGTAACGAATATGAAAAATTGTTGGGCCTGTCGTGTGTTTGATCACGTTTTTTTCCTCTAGAGTGGTGGAATAGAGTTGGTAGACCACCCAGCATTGCTCTAAAAACTCTCAATAAGAGAGTCCCAGCAGAATCCACATTCTTACTCACACACAGGGCATGAAGTAGCCAGTGTACTCACGGTACGAAGATCTGAGACACAGTATGGTTGGAGATGAAGACTGAATGACTGAGTGTAGTTACCTGCCATACCTGGGCTTAAATACCATGTGACACACTCATTTCTGGTGGCTTTTGGACGTCTCGTGATCTGTGTGCGTGACGAAATAAAAGATTTTGAGTACAAAAAGGTTAAACAGACATACAACAAAGTGTCTAAATCTAAAAGAGGACATTATGTTCAGTGTTGGGGGGCAGAGCTACTCCACCTTGCTACAGCTGCTCCTCAAGGTAAGCATTGGCCAGCTGGTGGATTTACTCACAGCTGCTCTGTGACTCAGTTACTATAAACAGTCAGTAATGCAGCAAACAGTCATTATGACATCTAAGAACAGCAAAATTTCAAGTTTAAATTATATTTGTCACATAGACTATTATACATAGTACACCATGCAGTGACCTTTACCGTTGGTAGATGTAAATTTTTTAAAAATGTAAGTTTTTTGTAATGTGTTTTCGCTAAATGCTTGATCTCTCTCACTCTTCAGAGTAACATCAAGCTGCTAAAAAAAAGTAGCTTTTTTACTCGTTTATCGTTTGCAAGGTTGGCAACAATTCTGAAGACCAATTTAATAAAAGTACCTCAATTCATGTACCAAGTCACAATGCATTTATTCAGAAACACTGAAAGTCTTCTAGACTTCTAGACTAGCTTTTTACTTATCTCAGCTCCCAAATCAGGCTGGTCAAAAAAGTAATCTGCACATTTTACCATTTTAATGGAGCTGGACATGCAATACTGTTTCATGTCCTGGGGTATAGTGAACTGTCAGTGCTCTGTGAAAATGTTCAGAGAATGAAAGTGGAAGTGCATTGGAGCAGTTTTAATAATTTGACACCCCAGAAAATGGCTGATTCCCTGAGAAGCACTCCAAATATTTAATCACGGAGGTCTATGAGACATAGATTCATCTAATATTACTGATAAGGTCAGTGGATACATACATAAGATAAAACTAAAGGTTGCTGATCTTCATAAATCAGGCAATATATTTACATTTATGACATTTAACAGATGCAGTCTCCCTGGAGCAACTTGGGGTTAGGGGTCCCAGTGATGGTGTGCTGAAGGTAGGATTCAAGCCCATGACCTTCTGGTCCAGAGACAAGTATCCTACCCACTAGGCTACCACCCCCACTTATATAAAATGATTAAGAACTGATGGTTATCTGGCTAATGATGAGGGAGGGTTGATTCAAGGAGGATTTCTGGGGTCACCAACACTCCAAAATCTACAATTTGATACCAAACAGCTCTCAGAAGTTAACAGTGGAAGGCCTCTGCAGTCATTAAAACAATCACCTGGAGTTTTAGGTTGTTTGGCAGCTTCACAGAGTCTAACCCCCACTGTGATGTAATATGGTGCTCAGTTTTGTTTTGCAGTTTGCAGTTTTGCAGGTTGCTTTAATTCCAGAGTCCCTGGAATGTAATATGTTTAAATGCAATATGAATATAATAATCCCCCAACAGAGATGAAGGAAACAAGAATTCTAGATGAGTGTTTCTTAATCCTGCTCCTGGAGACGCATTGCCCCAGAAAGCTTCACCTGATCCAATGCATCATCTGATTATCAAGCCCTGAATGAGGTGTGTTTTGGAAGGAAATAGGTGAAGCATTGTGGGGCAATGGGTCTCCAGGAGCAGGATTAAGAAAATCTGGTCTAGAGTTCATGCTCTATGAGAGGTTTTATGAAGGATCAGATGGCTTTATATGTGATCTATTACCTCATTCAACATTCTGAGAGAAGGCTCAGTCCTCTTATCTTAGCAAAGGGAGGGTACACTAAGTACTATATAAGTGGTATATAAGTGGTTCCAGTAAGTCTTTCACCGAGACATTGCTCTCACTCTTCAGAGCAAAATCAGACCAGTAAACAACAGCTGCACTTTTTTCTCATTTACTATTGTCAAAGAAGGCAATAATTCTGTAGTGCACCTTATTAAAGGTACAAAAATGATTGCACCAAGCACCCTACACTTGTTCAGAAGCACTGAAAATCTTCTAGTCTTCCAGACTAGCTTCCAGGACATCCCAGAACCCAAACCAGGCCAGTCAAGCAATGAGTAATCTACTTATTTTACTAGTTTAATTTCATCAGCCCAACTTTTTCCAGTTGCCTGTACCCTCAATGACCCTCCCTGACCAAACAAATTATGTTCGCTTGGCAGACGGAGAAAGGGACCGGCACACATAATTCTGGGTTAAGCTTGCTGTAATCCTCCTTGCCTAAATAAAACGACTCAAAGCACCAAGCACTCAAATACAAAAAAAATTGCTTTTTCCCCCAAACACATTTCATTTGCACACCACCTTCACCCTCACTGATAGGGACACAAAATCACACCTCCAAAATATGTTTGGGAACGCAAACACGTAGCACCTACTTGGGTAGAAAGTGTAATGGAATCCATTCGCATAATGAAAATGAAAACTCATCTCACAGATGTTCAGATTACTGCTCTAAGATTAGATGTTGGCTGTAATGCGATTCTGTCCGAGGCAAAGTTTGAGACCAGTCTGTAACACAAAGCAAGGAACGAAAGCAGCACTCTGGTAGTTAGAACAGTTTTTATGGAGAAAGATGTACATTATATACAAATGTATATGAACAAAGAATATTCCAAAGCCAAAATAAATAATAAAAATGAAACTCATAAGGAAAAATACTGACAAACAATTAAATGAACTTGGTACTTTGTTGCAAAACCATTGTGGGCAATTGCAGTTTGAGTTGTCTACTGTAAGAAGTAATTAGCTCTTTGAAGCTTGGTAGTTACATTTGGTTTCATTCCTTTGGTCAAACTGTCCTCAGTTCCTAAAGACTGCATAGGTTCCACTGTTGGACAGTTTTTTTCAGTGGGATTCAAGTCATTAGATTGACTAGGCTGTGCAATAGCCTGGGCAACACCCTGTTATCAATTGTAGAAATGCAGACCCATATCATGATGCTCCCACCACCATACTTCAGTAAGGGTATGGTGTACTATTACTACTACTACTTATCATTAGTAGTAGTAGTAGTAGTAGAAGTAGTAGTAGTAGTAGTAGTAGTAGTAGTAGTAGTAGTAGTAGTAGTAGTAGTAGTAGTAGTAGTCTGTTTATTTTAGATAGCACTTTGCTTCATAAAATGCAGATTTATGATGAAGAGACAAAAACAAACATAGAATGCCACAATAACACCACAAAGTACAACACAACAGAACACTGTCAAAAACCGTAAGCTAATTTGAAATGTCAGGACAATCTTAATTTAGATTAAAAATAAGAAGTTTGTAATGTCACTGGGAAGGAAGTTCCAGAGCCAGGGGAAAACAACAGCAAAGGCCTTGTCACCCCTGGAGCAGTATTCGGTTCTTTTAAGGAGGGAGAAAAGATTGGAATCAGCCGAGTGAAGGGAGAGTTCAAATGAGTGACTATGAAGATCAGCCAGACATGTTCTGTTCCAAATATGATGAGCAGAATAACTGACAAAGCTGAAGTGAAAATAATAACAATAAAATAAATTCTGCTGGATGTTGTTGTGTTTATTTTCATTCAAATGACAAACTGGTGTTTTGTAACAGGAAATAAGATCTAGGGCTGAACAGTTTTGCGAGGCACTGTATCACACGCTTCCTCAGGCTTATTGTGCTTAACTCACCACAGCAGTACTGGAGCCACTGCAGAGCAACCTTTAGAAGCTTATTTGTCTCAAATCACCCATTTGTTTGTAGCAGAGAACAGTGTATCATTTGGTGGGGTTATTTGATTCATGTATTATTTATTCCTTATGATCTATGTGTTTGCTTGCTGCCCTTCCTGACATAAAGCCAGAGAGAAAGTGGGTATTCTATCCGTTCCTCTACTTGAATAATGTTCTGCTGTTTTGATTAACAATGAACCTCCATGCCACAGATCTCTTTATCAGAAACTGTTCATCAGCATATTCTAATAACAATAATTCCTCATGGTTCTTTTCCTGCTCATGTATATTTGAAAACAAGTACGTGTTGGTGAAGATGCATGCATGGCCTCACTTGATTAAAGTGTAACTCACTAAAATGTATACAGGATTTTAAACATGGAAGAAACCCTGTACGATTTGGAAGTATAAGGTGGTTCGCCCAGAAGAATAGGCCAAATTTGAGCAAGAATGCTGCAAAAAGCGAGTGATTTGTTGCTCTAAACTGTGATTACTAGACTGGGACTGGGAATAGCATGTCTTCTGGGGTGTTCCTGTCTGCAGTCGGTACCTACGAAAAAGGGGACCACGGGAAAACACCCAGTGAGCCAGAAACAGCGTCATGTATAGGGCTGCATGGCTGCAGACTGGTCAGAGTGCCCTTGCTGACCCCTGTCCAGTGCAGAAGGCCATGTGTCTTGAATGGCCATGTGAGAACCATGTCAATTTGGACCATGGAGCAACATTCTCCTGGACAACCTTGGGTACTGGCATTCATGTGGATGCATGGGCGTCTGAACCATAATAGCAAATAAATAATTTGCTCCCCAACACACACACACACACACTTTTCCAGACAATGGTGGAGACTCTGCACATGCAATCCCCCTCCCTTTTCCCCCGGATAAGACTTTGCACGTGCACTAACCCATCCACCAACACCACAAGTTGGACCTACACAATAAAAGACAAGTGGTTTGTTATGGTTGATCAGTGCATCTTTTGTCAGCAGTTAAATGCTTTGCATTATTACCATGTTGTGTAGTAGAGATCTGGTTTTGCTTCTCACACTATACTGATTATCTATTGGACGGATGCCTAAAGGTCTTCTAAAATTAGCAGACCACAATCAGTACAACTGGGACATGATTAGAAGTAGGAAACTGCACATTTTCTTTTCTCTCCATTATGTCTCAGTGACGTGGGAGTGAAGGCTTTACATATTCATTTCCTTTCGTAAGATAGCTTTCATTTTATTCATAATTATTCATTAGCGGATGTGCATTACTGTATATGAATGGTTGCAGTGCTTTAGCTTGTATTGTGAAGCAGGACAAGAAGACAAGGATAATCATTCCACGTGGTTAATCTCATTATCATTAGAATTTAATTTTCTTTTCACACACAGAATGCTCAAGGTTAGGTCACCGACGTGCTGTCATCGTCCTAGCAGTCTTTGAGTGCCACTTTCATGTTCTTTATAATGTTTTTCTTGCTCATTTTCAAACAATAAACTCACTGGCGTCAATCTCAGTTGCCAAATAACAAATGAAGATACTAGTTGGAAAACGGAGTGGGGACTGCAGGACAAAGAATGATGAGAGAATGACTGGGAGAGGGCAATATGGCAGACTCTATACCTCTTCCCTCTCTCACATATTCGAACAATAATCTGTCCAATAACCTGATGCTACTTTGTTTTGCAATTCCTATTTGATTTAAATCATTATCATTATGTGCAATATCCTATTAATATGTGCAAAAGTTTACCATGTGCAATATCATGCCATTTTTTATTAGGTATTATTTTATTAGGAATTATTATTATGTGTAACGGTTTACCATGTGAAATATCCCTGCTTATGTCAGTATTACTTATATTCAACTAATCTCTATTATGTGCAATAACATACTCCTAACCACCATTTGTGTTAATCATAATAACCTGACTCTAAGTTACATAACTATAGTATTTGTACCCAGCATCGAGTACACAGCATAACACAGCATATTTCATATTCTCTGCAGAGATATTATTGTATTTATTAAGACTTTATATTATATATTGTTCTTGTCTCTGTGCATCTGTGCCGTTGTAACATAAGCAGTTTCCTGGCGGTTCAAAAAAGTTTTCTGATTTTGTAAATGAATATGATCACCGACTGGCAAGACACCATCATTTTAAACGGAGCACACCATGCAAACCATTAATAGAGAGCACTAAATATTAACAAGCAGATAATGAGAAAGAAACAATCCATACATGTCATCCCCTTTCCCGTTTTTCATGGAATAATCCATGCGCCCAAGCTGACCTTCAGACTCGGACCTAAAAAAAGTCTATAAGCTGAGTTATAGTGATTAACATTAAGGGGCTAAACAGGGTTCAGTGTGGCATAAATGACACTAATCCAAAACAGCTGCAGCGTGTTAGGAGCACATTCTGTGAGCCCAATTCCCCTGAGCTGGGCTGGAGGTTTATAAATCAGCTGTATAAAACCAGCACCTGTGCTGGACAAACACGATAACAGACACACTCCCTATGTGGACTGGGCAGTAAGCGCTGCAAGGATTAGAGCTGTGCACTACTGACGAGTCCACCGGGGCTGCAAGCAACGCTCTCATCCTTCACAAAGCTGAATGAGACAAATGACTTCTCTCCAGAGAGAACAGGTTTACTTTAAAAGGTGTCTGATTTTTCAAGCTTTAGTTTAACAGTTCTGCAATGCCTGTCTTACACTGTCTGTCACTCATTTCAGCCTTAAAGGTCTTTTGAACACAGGCTCTGGTGCCATTGGGACTTCACGTCAGAAGATGCAGGTCTAGCTAGTGAAGATCTGAGAGACCAGATAAAATGTTTGGTTTGTGTTAGCTCAGCAAGTGTGTATGACACAGAAACATTCACGTGTCAGTTTTAGTTGGTACACCTTGTTTCTACACTCAACAAATCTCTCAGGAGGGTGCAGTGGGGAACACAAATGACAATAAATGGACTATGATATTCAGAGGGGGGACAAACCATCTAGATCAGTCATAACTAACATAACACAGTAGTAGGTTTGGATAGAAATTTCACTCCGTTCCCTTCTTTAGTTTGAACAAACAATCCCTGCCCACACTCATTGGTCATTTTCTCAGAAACACCAGTCATACAGGTGCACTTGTGTAGGTTTACAGTAATGGAGTATGGCCCTGATGCTGCACAACTTATCAGTCCCCTGTACTATTGGAGATATTTCATTTTGGTGGACTATTCTTAGCCACCAAGCAGATATTAGTGCAGCTACAGAACCTAATCTTCTCAATTGCAGCACTGCAGTGCGGCCTAGCGCCTAAATAGGCCTCCAGCAGTGCGCCTCTTTAAAAACAATTGTTTCTATGTTAAGGATACTTACAACTGCCATTCTTTTTATACAAACGGTTTGACTGGACAAAAAGAAGTCCTTTAAATTGCATGAGTCATTGCAAACATACAAAAATGCTTAGATTCTAGGACATTCCAGGACAAATCAAAATAAAGGATGATCCAAGAAATTACTAGTAACAACCATAGCAACCCCAGTCATGAAACCTCAGCAACAATACTGCGTCTTACCCACTCCTGCCAGCATCAAACAGTTACTATAAAACCACTACACTATCAGTATCTAGTCCGGGTGATCCTAACTGATTCATGGGCAATTTAATACATGGGCTCACCTGGACCATGAGTAATTGAAGGCCTCTGATTGGCCTTTTTTGTTAGACTTTTTATTTACCTTCCACTCACTCACCCACATACACCAGTGATGATGTTTTCATATGTGTTATTCATATCTTTGATTGCTGATTCACTGCATTTATTCAAAACATCAGCTCAGACACTGATTAGCTGTATTGGATGCATTTGGCCAGTTGCTATTTATGACTATGGCTTGTACTACACCTGGCTTTCTTTAGTGATACAAATTAAAATTTTCTGAATAAACTCAACCGCAGTGACTTACCTAGCAACGTTAGTCAAGGTGCATACAGATGATTAGCTGTTTGGTTCAGCTCTAATTTTAAAGTTAATGTTCGCTCAGATGTGGGGTCTTACAAGGCAATGTGTTGAGTTTTATGGACGTGTGTCATCAGTTCTGAGATATGTGAGTCATTTGTTCTATGTTAGTCATCAGTTCTGCCGATTACTTGGGAGAGAACAGTTGTTTTGTGTTATACGGATTTTATAAATTAGACTAGACCTGTAGAGCCCATGTCCCACATGCAGGTTAAAGTGTTTCTGGACAGAGTACATTGTGTAGCTCTGTTTACCTGCCATCATTTCTGAGTCATATCTGATTGTGGCACAAAAGTCAAGAAAATTGCAGTACATTTCAATATATGATTGATAATTTTGGCCTTATGAAAAGGCACTAGTGCAGTAGGTATAGGGAATCACATTCTTAATAACATACCCCCTTATTCCAAAAGTAATTTATAGTGTACAGTATAAGGGTCATAGCTAGAAGGGTCTTTTTCCCTTAGCAACCATTTACTGTGGCTTTGGTCCTCCAGCAGGAGCTAAATCCTCATCATCAAGCTGTCCTTTTTCTTTTTTTTTTTGAAACACACGCCTTTAATCCCTCTTTTCCTGCCTTGTATTACACCAGCACTTGCCGCTGTGTTTACCGGCAGCTCTTTGGCCGTATGCTGCCTCCCTGTTCAGGTCATTTGTTTTCTTTTCGCTCTCTTCTTGCTGTTTACTTGTATTTTTGGCATCTGTCGGCACTGTCGGTTCGCCATCCCCTCTGGTGTCATTAGCAAACCCCTTTTGGTAATAAACTAAGATATATGGAGTCATCATGGGGTCCTGGCCGCAACTCAAATTCCCTCCTGTGTGGCTGTCATTCCTCTCTTTGGCCAGGTAGGACAATTATCACACAGTGGAGGGTTCCAGCACTGACTCATGGGGAGGCCAGTATACAATTACATGAAGAGCACAGGAGAGTTTATAGAAGCACAGCTACTATACCGTGTGAAATAAGCTTGTAGTGAGTATTTTTTGTACATAAAGTTGTTTGTGAATGCATTGATTTTAAACTTTGATTACAATGGCAAATTTGTAATATAGGCAGATATAAAGTGGCCCCTCACATCAGCACAGCAAACGGTATGAACAACGTTAAATTCTTTCTCTGCATTTACCCCATTCATCAAGTGGGCTGCCACAAATGAGGAGTGCCCAGGGAGCAGTGTGTGGGGACAGTAGAGGCAACTGCCAAACCATTAGGTCACTAGCCACCACAAACCAAGTAAAGCAATGGGCTGCCAGCAACGCAGCACCCGGGCAGCAGTGTGTGGGGATGGCATCTTGCACAAGGAGGCCTCAGTGGTGCCACTAGCAGTCCTGGTGTTTGAACCCATGACCTTCTGACTGCAGGGGCAACTTTTAAAACACAGCCCACCAACTGTCTAACTAAGCTGAAGGGTTACATTAAGCAAGTCAGCCACATTAACATAACATCTATTTGAATTACTGCTTGCGGTTGTTTCTTTATTAAGGCCGACCAGTGAAAGATGCTTTTTGGCTGTTTCAGCAGCTGAGAGGGGCATAAACTAAAGCTTTTAAAACTGACCTCAGGTCAGGCCAAAATTATGACTGGGTGGTTATGGTATGTCCCTTATTCCCTTAAATACTTAGCATTATTAGAATGTTCAGAAAAGAGCTGCAAAAAAGATACAAAGCTGCATGAGCTGACTAAATAACACAATGCAAATAATTTCCTAACCAGAATGATACGCATGTTAAAAATGACAAAATGTCACTTGTCATTTGTGCTTGTGGTCATAGTTTTTTTTATTGCAGCATGTTCCTGTCAAGTTGCAGAGAAATAAATTTTCACTCAAACTGAAACTGTATGAAAATTTTCACCGCTGGAACGCATCCCCACACAGGATGGCAGAGAAATATTGATCGCTCTCCACACTGAGGCAGTTTGATGCATGAGATGAAATGGGCTTTAACCGGTTTATGATTGGAAGATTTTTACAGTTAAAAGACACACATCTTATGTCAATCATTTTCAGGACTGTTAAATGGCCAGACATATGAGAAAGGTGCTTCCTGACCGGTGGGTGTGTCAAAAGCACGGAAAGAAATAGAGACACGAGAGCAAATAATGGTGAAAAACATTCCAAAAAGACACAACCCGTTATTTCTTACCTCACTAATATTTGTTGTTCATGACTAGGGACCGACCACAGCCTGCAGATTAACATCAGTGCCTAGAGCATAATTTAACATTAGCCTTAGACCACTTGTCTTTTGAGGCAAAAGAACTTTATCAAAGTTAAATGACAAAAAAGTAAAATGTAATAAAACTGACCTAGAATGACCTAGTGTGTTTTCTGTTCTTCTGAAAACATGATCAGTATGCGCTGGAAAATTCATTTTAAAATTGTTTTTTGTTGTTGCTTTTTTCAGTGTGTGTGTGTGTGTGTGTGTGTGTGTGTGTGTGTGTGTGTGTGTGTTCACGTCATGTTTGTGTGTGTTTGCATGCTTGTGCATCAGCCCATCATCAGCTGACATGCCTCACTGCCTGATATTTGAATGATCTTCGCTGGGTTGGCATAAACAATGCTGCCACTGTAGACAAACTGAAATAACTGATCACTGATTATTTATTCATTTGGACCAAAAAAACCCCCAAAGAAAACAAGAATGAAGTGATGACAGAGAGATAGTGCCTGCCAAAAAGGAGGTTGACAGGAGACAGCGATGGGTAAACCAACTGGTGTATGTATATGTGTGTGTGTGTGTGTGTGTGTGTGTGTGTGTGTGTGTGTGTGTGTGTGTGTGTGTGTGTGTGTGT
>JBBPDE010197781.1:0-16806 GCA_037974605.1 Nannopetersius ansorgii
GTAACGGCGTTGTAACGATGGAAACAGTAATTGGTTAGATTACCCGTTACTGAAAAATTACTTTTTTTCAGTAACGCTGTTACTTTAACGCCGTTATTCCCATCACTGCACACCAAGTATTTCCCAGTTTTTAGTATATTTTCCTAATAAACTATGACCACAGCATTTTGTGTATACAGTAGAGCCCCGAAATTCACAGGGGTTACGTTCCAAGAGCACCTGCATATATACTGCGAATTCGTGATGCGGTAAAAAAAATAAATAAATAAAACTCCCAATTTTTCTATGCTCCCAAAACACTTTAATTTCATTTTAAACTCATTAACCTTAAAGAAAATGTAAAGATAAACCAGTATTTGTATTTTACAGTTTACACTGAACTCAATAGTGCTAGAATGTAAAATACCAATGTTACCCCTGTATCGGCTGTACTGTAATCCATGCTGCTGCATTTTCTATGTGCTGTCGTTTTCTTTTGTATAAGCAGGTAAACATTGTAATGAATGAGTTTACTGTAATAAAAATGCAGGGCTTTAAGAACAAAACAGAAAACGCGAGAACTCTCAGAGAAACACTCGAGATGCTCCACTGCAGCTGCCAGAGACAAGTTCAGTCAAACAATTTCCTCCTCATTTTCAAGATTCTGATATTGTATATAGTCTGATTGATGTACATTGATTCCTGTCCTGATTTCCCCCAAAACATCCCTAACTGAGTTTCAAATGAAGAAAATATTTTGGAGCTATAATGCAACTTTTATGGGGTGAATCTTACTTTGATAGCACAACTATAAACAGAAAATAATAATGTGAACATCCAGCGCATACACAAGCCTGCATATATTCACCTGTTTCCTCTCTGCATAGTGCGGCTACGTTTCTCTGCCAGCTCTTTCTGTCTGAGAATCTCCAGTTCATTAGTGTCCTTCTGTTTTTCTTGCACAGAGCGTGACTGTCCTGCACTCGCCAGCAACTCGGGAGTCTGTAGAGGCAAAGGGGAAAAGGTAAGAAAAAAATAGAAAATAAGGCAATACACAAAACAATGCACACTTTATTCCTTTTTTAAAGATAACATATGTGACATACAGTGTCAAACAACTCAGGCAAGTCTATTAGAGACCTCGCAGTTTCTGAGGAGTGTGTGATGATTTAGGCACGATGGTAACTAGTGAGGTTTAAGCTTTCATACTTATAAAAGGAAAAAGGAAAAAATTCCTTTGCAGCTCCAGCGTCAAACCAAAGGAGGAAACCTAAGACACCAAATGTATCTTGGTTGATCAATTACATTTATGTTAGAAGAAATCAGTGAATATCTATTTAGATCTCAACGCGGCAGAAATACTGAACACATGAACACGAGTTCACCAAAACTGAACCTGACTTAAAATTTCACGTGTGAAATGTATTTGCCCAAGAAATCTGAACAGTGCTGCAAATTCCAATGAGGTTAATGTAATTTTGTGTGTGCAAATAAGATTAGTCCCAAAAGTGGGAAATTTGCATTGTTACAGCAGAAAGTGGACAGAACAAAGATAAGAGCAGCAAAACAATAGAACAAAGCTATACAACACAGTAAAATATAAAAAGTACATTATACAAATAATACAAAAAATACAACTTTGCTTACAAACTCTGGGACTTCCACAGTAAACGTGTTCACTGACCTGATCTCTAAACATAAGCGAGATCACCTCCAGAACATGCATGCTCCACTGCTGCTCACTCTGGGCACTGGCCAGGAACTTCAGCAGATCGTCCATCCCACTCATGTGGATGGCCCATAGCAGCTTGTCGTGGACACTTGCATCATCATCCACGTTCTTCAGTGGGCATAAAACAGGAGGGAAAAAAAAATAAACATAATTTTTTTAAATGGAAGGAAACAACAGCAACAATACATTCATGAGAGCTAACAAATAGAAACAAACATCACACCCCAGTTTATGTTAAGTTATGTGGTCCCTTATAGTCAAGTGTGAGCCCACCACAGCACATAGTGTGAAATTTCTCTCTGGATTTAACTCATTTAACCAAGTGAAGCAGCAGACAGAACAGGAACACAGAGCCCAGGGAGCAGTGTGTGGGTATGGTACCTTGCTGCCCCAGCTTCAAAAATCTAAATATGTGGAGCTCAAACCTTTTCTTCATAGGGGTCGGCAGGAACATGCAACACGTTCCTGACCAGGAGCAGTATCCTCTCAACCAGCAGGTTATCCTCCTCCTGTCTCTGCTCCCAATCCTGAGACAAACAGAACAGCACATGTTGGCACTACTTAGGGTTAGAGGAACAAATCCTTCCATTTCTCCAAACCAGTAACATCACTGCATGGTACCGCAGCACTACTGCTATGGACCGCAAACGCCTGCAGAAAGTGGTAACAACTGCAGAGATTTCACCAGGACTCTGTCACCCTCTCTGCGGAGCACCACCTCCATAGGAGAGCTGCCTCCATCCTCGAAGACCCCACATACCTCCAACGCAGACTGTTCACATTCCTACCCCTAGGGTCAGAAGTGTGAAATCTAGAACCTCCTGACTAATCAACTCCTCCTTCCGCACTGCAATCAGACTCCTTAACTGTAGACTGTAATTTTAAGATAAGATGCCTTTATTGTAACTGTACACAAGGTACAGTGAGATTGCATTAAGCTCATTTTGCGCATCAAGCTCCTTTGCACTGTAATTTTTGCTCCTTTGCACATTTCCTTCATTTTGCAAATACACAATATTATCCACACATGCACATCACACTTAAAAATAAAAACAATTAGTTAAATCTTATTTCATATAATTTTTTATTCGATTTTTATTTTCATTAAAAAACTGAATTGCTTAACCTAACCTCGGCATTTGTGTGTGGACAGCAAAGAAAGAATTTCATTGCACAGAGAAATGTAATTTCTAAAGTACACATGACAAATATTTTGAATCTTGAATCTTCTCAGGAGAAAAAAACCCCCAAAATTTACTTTATATTAACGTCACTTCTACTGATTGAAATTTTCAAACAGTGTAACTTCCACTTGTTTTGCTGTGTTCCTCCTCATGTATGCAACCTTAATAACAAGCAGTTTTGAACACATTTACAGCATTTGGCAGACACTCTTATCCAGAGCGATGTACACGGGGACGAACACCCGCATCATGCAAACAAAACTGTATTAATAATTCATGTGATGTTACATCTGAACTTGTTTTCTATTAAAATCTACGTTATAGTCCACAAGGCAATGTGCACATTTCACTCGCCAAGCAAAAGGGAGAAGTCTAGCAATTCACTTGTTACAGCACAAACCAGGACAGTTAGAGTCTCTAGGTGTTTTCAGTTTTGAAATGAGAGAATAAATAAGACTCAAGTTTGACAAAAACTTCTCTGAACAAGATGAGGAGGCAAAAAAGTGCACACTGAACTCATCAAGCATGTGTTTATGGAGCTCGCTTTGTGCACTGGGTCACAGTCACGCTGGAACAGAAAAGGTTCTTCCCCAAACTGTACACAAAGTTTTCCAAGCATGGTGTGTCAAAATGTCTTGGTCTGCTGAAGCATTAAGATTGTCCTTCACTGAAAGTAAGTAAAGGGCCCAATACTTTTGTCCATATAGTGTAGACTGTTGGTGTATTATGTTGCACGGCATTAGTAATCAAATGAAACATCAAATATCACCTGTAATGTACAAAAGCAATTAAATAAATTAGTTTCTACTAAATGTATCTGAGCCTACTTACCAGTTGCAGGAGGTTGTACAGCTTCTCACTCAACACAGTGAAAACTTTCTCATTGGCAAATGCCTAAGAAAAGAACAGATCTTTTATTCACCTGATAAGGTATTAAAAAAACAGTTTATCAGGATCATATAGCACATACCTCTTTATACGCCTGAAGATAGGACACAACTTGGAGAAAATGATGACGGAAGGCAGGGTCATCCGGGATCTTCCCGAAGCAGAGAAGCGCTGGCTGGGTAAGGTTAACCATAAGCCTAAGTAGATTTGGAGAAAATTGTCTTATAAAATGATTGCCAGCAAACACAGCAAACTATACCAAGTTTGGGCAATCTGGCTAAGTGTGCATTAAAATATTATGGCCTTTTATGCTAATCCACGATTCCGCAGCTTCAGTCGTTTGGGGATTTTTTCTTAGAACTGAACTAATAATTCTTCACAGAAACTGGCAAATTCAAGGAAACTATTTTTTTCATGGCAATATATAATTTTTCATGTATTTTAGTGCAAATTATTCAGAAAAATATAATTGACTAATTTTGTAACGAGTGCTCGTGTTTTACGTTTTGTTCTTAAAGCCCCGTATTTTTATTATTGTAAATTTAATTAATTTATTACAGTATTTACCTGCTTATACCAAAACAATGCCCATGCATGAATTACAGTTCAGTATATACATGGGCATCACCGGTATTTACATTCTAGCACTGCATGAGTTCAGTGTAAACTGTACAGTACGGATATGGGTTTACATTTACACGTTTAAAATGAAATGAAAGTGTTTTGGAAGCATTTCCTGCATTATTAAAAACTTTGGATACCGGGGTCCTCGACACAAATCCGTTCCTTCAACAGTGGTGTACACACCCTAGCCTAAGTCACTTACCTATCCTAAAACAGTTGTAAAATCATAAAAACACAACTAAGCTAAAGGAAAAGGAAAACAAAACTCCCTCACTCATACGCTCATTACTGCGTATTCTCCCACTGCACACAACCAAACTAGTTTGTCCATGTAGTCTGTAAAGACGCTAACGGTTTAAGTCGAGTGGGGGTTGGCATTGTAAAATCAAAACGCTGTATGTCGAGACTGTTGTACCTCGAAAAACCCCTGTACAATTATTTATATTTAATATTTTACACTACAACCAAATCCAATTAAAAACAGGACTAATTAAGCTCTTAGCTACTGAAACATGCAGTTAACAAGCATTTTAGATATTCTGATATCCATTATATGCTCAGAATAGCAATAATGAGACATAAAATGACTATTGCACTTAGAGCACATTAACAGTTTTTGAGGTAACTGACAGTCTTTCACAAAGTTTAGTAGTTTAATCCAAATCTTTTCCAGCCTACAGGACAGAAAAAGTCCAGGTAATTTTACACACTTTTATCCCTCCTAGCTCAATAATTCTGGATAATTTGCAGCCACGACCAATCGTATTGGGTTCTGACGAGTAGAATGTGACTGGTCAAAAGGTATATAATTATATTTTGCAAATGGACTATTGTTTATTGTGGTTATTAAACATTTATCAAACACTGACTTATTTTATCACAATACATTTTGTGTATAGCACTATTTACCCAAGGTACAAACTCATGGTACTGGTTTATTGTAGTTTTTTTTTGTTTTTTTTTTTAAACAGACCTGATACAGGCATCAAAGAGAGGTTTGTCCTGCCCATGCTGGGTAATGATGGGTAAGAGATCATTCTGCAGAATCTGTCCAGCTCCCAGCTGCTGCCTGATGTCCCTCGTCTCATCTTCATGCCTCAGGTAGCGGATCAGGTCTTTTACACTCTCTAAAGGAAGGATCAGAATTAGGATACAAAACACACTAACAGACTTATGGAAACAAGACATTTTGATCACATGGATCATCAGCCTGAACACTGTCTCAAGAGTTTCAGTATTTTTCATAGGCTGACTGTACATTTATATTGTGAATGTGAAAAATTACACTTTGTACTAAAATCCTGTTCAGCATTTTTGCACATCTCTGCTGCTAGAAAACAGTACCGGTCAAAATACTGTGTTTATCCTCAATGTAGTCACTGTCAATTGCATGGAACGTTGTCATGTCTTCTTTAATTGCATCATTGCTCTTGTGTTCTCTTTTCTAGCTCTTTGTCCTGTGTGCACTTGTGGTCTTGTGTTCTGTTCTGCTCTTGGGTTCCACCACGGTCCTGGAGAAACGTTGTATCGTTTTTACTATGTACTGTGTATGTGGTAGAAATTACAAAAACTTACTTGATTTGAATATATATTTTTAGTCATTGTTTGGTACATATAAAACATGGTACAGTGGGTCCTCAGGTTATGACAGTCTCAACACACGACGTTTCGTGTTTACAACGTTCACTCCCATAAAAACTTTCAAAATTGAGATATTGTTTCACTGTATGCCGTTAGCGTCATACTTACAGACTATACTCAACCAAAAACATTTTTTTCAGATTATTAAAAAGGTCATTAAAAAGCTGCGAATACTGCATTGCAAAGGATGGTGACTATGCAGAGAAGTGATGGGATTTGTTTTTCAAATCCTTAATAAAAAAATGAAAATGTGTAGAAACTCTGAATGTCCCTCATATGCTACAAAAGCAGACTCACCAAGACAGTCCGGCTCTTTGTGGTAGGTGTCCCCCTCCAAATAGCCGAGGGCACTACAAGTGGCCAACAACTCACAGTTCATCATGTACAAGTCCATACAGCACTGCAAGTCCTATGGGAACAATGTGGTCTCAGTCTGTAAGACAGGGAACATAAAATAGATAAAAACAAACATCAATTATAGGTCAGAAGATATTTCCATGAAGTGAGGAACTAAACATTTATATTAACAACAGACTCCAACACTGAGCCACAGTGTCTGAACTGAAAAGCCTGACTCCAGTGCGTCATGAAACCAAATCACACAGACGCAATGAGGGAGCCATGTTACTGAGAGTTACGTAACTGTCTCACGCACCCATAATGCGCCTAGTTAACCTACTTTCATTGGAGGGAGGGTAAAGGCTTAAACCTTTCAAATCTCAGGGTGTAATTCATGTGAAACTAAAATAAGAGAACCCTTTATTAGTACCACAGGTGGGTAATATACATCGTTATAGAAGCAAAGTGGCAGAACAAGAGAAGCAGGAAAGTAGAACCACCAGAATAAGAGCTAAACAATATAACGGTTTAAAATAAAAAGTACAAACAATACACACAAATATAGAAGTTTATTTATTATATATATAGCGATTAATCGCATTGCTTTCCTCAAAATTATTAATTCAAGATTAGTGCATCGCACACTTTTTTACATACTGCTTTATGAACAAAAGTGCAATAACATTTGATTTGGAAACACTTCAATTAACAGCAGATTGCCCTTTAACACAGTTACACAGCTGCAGTTCAAATATTCGAGTACATCTCATTTGTAATGTAATTTTACATTCATGTAATCAAATTAAATATAAAAGCAGAACTATTTGCCACTGAAGGGCATTCACGTTTTATCTAGTTTGTTATAGCAGCTAGAGGGGAGAACCAACTCCACATGAAAGTCTATTAACCTGAATGGAGTGTCATTAAAGTCCTTGTTGGTCCCTATGGACAAAAGTAATGGGACTGGTGGGTGAATTAGCAATATATCTGGTGTTATGTGTACAATTTTTGGGGTAAAACATTACTGTGTGCATTGTGCAATTTTACGGTGCATCATTGTGGGTTCTGTCAATGTCTACTGAACCTGCATATAACCTTCTCATCCGAACTGCAGCAAGTTTAGCTGTTTTTAAGGAGCCAAAATGTTGACTTTGATACAGCTTTAATGTGGTCAACATAACTAAGGTATATGTCTTCAGTGCTCTAAATTTCAGGTGGGCACTGAGAACTGACAAGGTGAAATGGTGTTCATCCACTATGCTGTCCAACCAACTGGTTTTCTATGTATCCTTTAATTTCTTCTATTAATTTAATATATTTTATTCTTAATTCTACTTCTATACAGATCACCGAATGACATTTAATGCACGATAATACACTATATAAGTGATAATGCATTGACATTTTCGAGGTAGGTAGTTTTAAAATTAGTTTAGAACAAAATTGTCCATTTTTCTTTCCCTTCTGATCCAGAAGTAGGTACAGCACAAAGCTGATTTATAAATCTTTGGATTAAAAGTGCCCTTTTTCTGCACTAGCCAGACCTATTTCACTCATATGACGCTTTTCGAAATTTGATCCAAGCATTAACTGAAGTAGGAAAATAAAGTTAAAAAAAAAAAACTAAATTTTTATCTCAAAAAACTTTAAGACCAAGAGTAAGGAGTTAGCTCAGATGACAAATCCAGTAAGAGTCACCCTGATAAAACTATCACACATTTTAACTTACCAGAGACGTATGGTTAATATCATTCTCGGTCTGACAGCTGCTGCCGAGACATCGCTGCAGGTCGGAGGAAGTTTTTTAATGTTTTAAACGACAGTTTGTTCCTCCAGAGTTGCTGTCAGCCCCTCAGTCTCCCCTCAGACTCTCCCGCCAAAATACACTCACCAAGGGAGCGACTCGGCTCATTCAAACCGACTCTTTTAACCCAATCGACTCACTAACTAACTTGTGGACAAAAGTACAGGGGTTTGGTCACTTACGCCTAGTGAAGGACAATCTTAATGCTTCAGCAGACCAAGACATTTTGGACACCATGCTTCCAACTTTGTGGACCCAGTTTGTGGAAGAACCTTTCCTATTCCAGCATGTCTGTGTCCTAGTGCATTAAGCGAGCTCCATAAAGACATGGTTGGATGAGTTCAGTGAAAAGGACCTGACTGGTCTACACAGAGCCCTGACCTCAACCCCATCCAGGACCTTTGGGATGAACTGGAATGGAGATTGTGATCCAGACCTTGTCCTCCAACATCAGTGTCTGACCCCATGATTGCTAAAAAACGAATGGTCAAAACAAATTCTCACAGAAACTCCAAAATCTTGTGGAAAGTCTTCCAAGAAGGGTGGAAGCTGTCATTGCTTATTAAAGGAATGTCATTACAAAGAATCAAATAATAAATGAATCAGACGACAGAACCACGTGGAAAGAATCAAATCCGTGAACAGATTCGATTCGTCACTAACGCACACGCCGAATTTCTTAAAGGGACAGTGACATATTTTACTGTAAACAGAACAAAATAAACTCTGTTTTTATTTATTTCAAAACTTATTTACCATACCAACATCAATGTAATATCACAGACAGCAGTTAATTATACGCAACTATCATTTTTCAATGGAGGGACACCATTAAGATTCTTTATAGATAATAGTCACCATTACAATGTGGCACCATTTATTAACGAAAATAAGCGTATCTCACAGCGTATCTTAATTACTGTTTCCTATTATTTATTGCTCTGACAAACCCTAGGTCATATTTTCCCCATCGAAAATCGTTCACATTAAAATTAAAAGGCTAAAAATTACATCAAATACGCTCATTTATTTTAAGAATGATGTGTGGCACCTACCTTAATAAAGATATTGTAATAAAAATCCTGCGTTTCTTTGTAATAGGAGAGCATTAGAGTTCACTGCTGGAGCTCATAATAAAACTACAGACACGGATTATACCATGCTGGCGACGAGGTAAACTTGGGCTTTGCAAAAAAGTTATAATATTGGACTATTAACGGTCTTCTTTATTTGACTCACTGTTAAAAAATAATAATAATTCTAAATGCAGTAATATGATATATATAAACGTTTTTTGATTGGCCACCCCTCCCACAGTAATAGTGGTTTGGTCCAGTCACATTCAGCTCTGCGTGAGCGCGTTCTTACCTAAAAGGTGACGTCACCAAACAACACAACCGGCTCATTTTGAAAAACAAAAAACAAAAAAGTATTATTGCAATAATCAAGACGAATCTAATATTTTAGGTAAGAAAAGTTGTAAATGCATATAGGTATACACGCACAAAAAAAGATTAACTTTTTCAGACTGTACGAAAATAAGTTTCTCAGGTTTTATCTTTTATAGGTGCAAGTATTGAACAGAACAGCTTTGCCTTAGATTTTAAGGACCGCTGACAACATATCTCCCAATTTCCAAATAAAACTATTGTTCTTTAAAGCATCATTTTAATATATATTTAAATAAATATGAAAATAAGAGAAATGATGCAGTGTTTACAAAACTTTTAAATTCAAAGAAAACTAATCTCTTGTTCAGCTTAACTAAATAGAAATAATTACCTTTCAGCAGTGTTGATTACAGCAGTGTTTTTTTACTTTTCCTCATTAAATAAGATGTGATTCAGGTGATCAGTAAACAGTACCTCATAAAGCAGAATGAGGTGCTTGTATATATTGTTCCCATCCATATATGTGGGAACAATAGATGTCAGGTTTGACCTGAATTTGTCAGTTAGTACCACAGAAATGCTTTTATGCAGCAATGATGCATCAGACATCAGACATGCGTTAATAGCTCGAGGTGCCAGGACTGTGTCTTTTCAAGTCTGTTATTGGTCGCAGTTCCCAGTTAGTTCAGCTGTTAATGCACTAAGTACATTAAGTATTTCCGTGTGGCCGTATTTAGTGCTCTATTTGCGGTCCGCGGCTGCCCTGCACCACACTGCAAGGACTTCAGTCAGTGGTCAGTTAGAGAGGACAGCAGGCCTAGAAATTCTTAGGAATTAACCATTTGCTCTAACATCAGCTCTGAGTCTAAAATTACCTTTTGGTCACAAGAAATTCAGTCTGAATGGACTGTTTGTTTTGACAAAGGAATTGCACTTATTTCTGCATAATTAAGCAGTTAACAGAGATGTAAACAGAGTCGTTAACAACAGATCTGGGGTGAAACCAGAGAAATTCAGATCAGTTCACAGTGGAGGTGAATGGAACCAGACGTCTGCCTCTGAAATCTCCAACACAGAACATTATTCAATCAAATGGTTCAGGTTTCACTGCCTGATGCCTGAGACGTTGTTCTACCAGAGTTTTGAGAAGAAAATGATGGGTGCAAGCAGGGTGTCTTGAGGTAAAATAGTACCCAGAGAAAAGTGATTTAGTTCAGATTCACTATTTTAAATCATCATCATCCATATAAACACTCAGAGACACGTGGAGCTTCACGCGGCGCCGATATAGAATAAAAAACGGCTGTATTTATGTCTGGTTCCATTCACCTCCACTTTAAGAAAAGGAGAACGGGATGCACTATGTGTAGAAGGCAGTGGAGGCAGTGTGATGCTCTGGGTGATGTTCTGCTGGAGATCCAGACCAAGTTCAGCCTTTGTGGAGATGCTGTTCCTAATAGGAGTTTCTCTTTCAGCAGGATGATCCAACTGTTCAGATACTGTTTGAGGAACATCAAAAACAGTTATAGGTGCCTCGAGGTTCCCCAGATCTCAATCTGATCAGGCTTCTCTGGGACAAACCAGTCCAATCCATGGAAGAACCACCCACAGCTTAAAAGACTTAAAGGATCTGGTGCAGCAGAACCACAGACCTTAAGAGGTTCTTGTGGAGTTCAGGCCTTGATGGATTGGAGATTTCTGGGGGCACATAGGGGCCCAGCAATATTCGACAGATGGATCAGTATCAGTCACTTTAAGTGTGCAGAGCTTTTCTCTACCACTTGAGGGCACTGAAGTCTTTTATTTCTCCATGAAACGTCCTGGCAGCCGTCCAAATCCATCACACTTTCTGAAATCACTTTGCTGGTAATTATCTGAGAGTTATTCCTGCCGTGCTTATTTCTGCAAATGAGCCTGAGTAATTACAGGCAGCGTTTTCATATCGCTAGTTTCTCAGCTTTAGCCCATCTCGACCGATCCCACTCGATGGAAAAGGCTCTGAAACTAAACACAGTACAGTCAAGTTTTCGGAATCAGAATAAAAATTGGAAAACTTTTTTGATCTTTGAGAAAATTTAGGAAATTGCTCATGTTACGACTGTACAAACACAAGAACCATATAAAATCTAAATAAATCAAAGTTAAAAAGCCCAGTATAAAAATATACACGAATACTGGGAATTGATACTTTACTAAATACGATACTATACTAATACTAAATAACTTACAGGTCAGTGAACTACACTAATAGTGGTTAGGACTCGGAGCCTGTTATTGCTGTAATAGAGATCAGTAGTAGATCAGTAATATTGAGATAAGTAGTGATATTTCACATGGTAAGACTATTGCACATAATAATAAGATATTACACATAATGAAATGATTCAGCATCCGATAAGAACATTTCAGGATTTTGCACATCATAAGATATGATTATATGGACAAAAGTATTGGGACACGTGATCATTCCTCCAACAGAGACTTTAGTGACATTGCATTCAAATCCATAGACTTTAATATGGAGCTGGTCCTCCTTTGCAGCTATAACAGCTTCCACTCTTCTTGGAAGGCTTTCCACAAGATTTTGGAGATTGGGGGTTGGGAGTTTATTGTCATCACATCAGCAGCTGTGAACATGTACATAGTGTGATGGGATGTTTCTCCATGGACCACACATTACAATAAATAGACAATACTTAAGTGTAACTGTAACGTAATGTAACAGTACAATGTGAACGGGGTGTAAACTTTCCAGAGTGACTAGTGTTGCACTACTCAGGGTTTGGGCCCCTTACGTCCAAGGACAAACTTAATTCTTCAGCAGACCAAGACATTTTGAACAACACCATGCTTCCAACTTTGTGGACCCAGTTTGGGGAAGAACCTTTTCTATTCCAGCAGGACTGTGCCCCAGTGCACAAAGCGAGCTCCATAAAGACATAGTCGGATGAGTTCAGTGTGGAAGAACTTGACTGGCCACACAGAGCCCTGACCTCAACCCCATCCAGCACCTTTACATCCAACATCAGTGTCTGACCTCATAAATGCTCTACAGAATGAATGGACACAAATTCCCACAGAAACTCCAAAATTGAGTTTCTTCTCTTTCAAGAAGAGTGGAAGGGGTTATAGCTGCATACGGGGACCAACTCCATATTAAAGGAGAATTTTGGAGAATTCTGTGGGAATATGTGTCCATTCATTCTGTGGTGCATTTATGAGGTCAGACACTGATGTAGGATGAGAAGGTCTGGATCACAATCTCTGTTCCAGTTCATCCAAAAGGTTTTGGGTGGGAATGATGTCAGGACTCCTACAGCCATGTCTTTATGGAGCTAGCTTTGTGCACTGGGACACAGTCATGCTGGAATAGAAAAGGTTCTTCCCCAAACTCAGTCCTCAAAGTTGGAAGCATGGCATTGTCCTAAATGTCTTGGTCGATTGAAGCATTAAGATTGTCCTTCACTGGAAGTAAGAGGCCTAAACCATATAGTGAAATAATACATAGAATGATAAATTGCAAAACAAAGAAGCATCAGGTTATTGCTGTAAGACATAAAGAGTGCAGTGGATAAAAGTGAAGTGCGAATGAATCTGAATCATCAGAGGCAGCACTTCCATGCTGATTTCCATGCTGGTGTAAACAGATTTTTCCATTATGTGTGGTTTAGTCTGCTGCTCATTAAACCCTTCAAAAGCATGAATGAAAGAAATATAATATTACTACAGTGCTATAACACCCTACAACACAGGAACAACATAAAGCCATAGTAAACTAGAGGATATATCTGTCATATAATCAAATACAAATAAAGCTCCAGGAAAAAAATAAGAGAGCACTGCAGTTTATTTTTAAATCAGCATCTCTATGAGTTACAGAAAAACACTGCTGTAATCGACTCTCTCCTCTCACAATGAGACCAGTTGGATGGTAAAACACTACTAGAAGTTCGTCAAAGGTCATTATTGCCATTTTGTTTAATAGAGAATGAGAGATTTATTTTCTTATAATTATTCAAGTTCTGTAAACACTACACAATTTCTATTATTTTGATGTCATTTCCTTTAAAATGATGCTTTAAAGAACAATATTTTTACCTTTATTGTTATAGAAATATTGTCAGCCGTTCTTAAAAACGAAGGCAGAGCTGTTCAGTTTTGCACCTATAAAAGATAAACCGAAAGGAACTGAACATTTTTGCAATGGACACTTGTTTTTTTTCCAGGGCTGTATATACACATATATGTGTAATGAACTTGTCAGGGTTCGGTCGGCGGCCGTTAGAGGCCGCTGCTTTTCAGTTTTTAGTCTATTTTCAGTTTTGTGTTTTTGAGGACTTTTATTTTGATTCATGTTCTGTTCTGGTTTTGTCATGTGTTCCTGAGTTTTCACCTGTCTTGTGTTTTGGTTCTAATTATGTTTAGTATTTAAATTCTGCTTGTGTCTGCACCAGTTATCGGTCCATCAGCTCATTTTGCACCTCATTTTCTGCGCAAGTATCCTGTTTCTGATTCATGTTCCTGGTGGCCCTCGTGCCCGTTTATGTTTTTCTGTTTTTCTTTAAATAAAGTAGTCACAGCATGGAAACCTGGTCTCCATTCTCGTCCGTGCTCCGAGGAAGCTCATGGTCGAGGGCTAGCCCCCTAGACCCTGACAGAAATGAGCCCTGAAACATCTATGAGACTGTGCAATATAGTTACAATTAATTAAAGAGAAATTTTAATTTAATAATACAATTTGTGCAGAAAAAAATATTTAAATAAACTTTGCAAGTGTAAACAAGTGCGCAGACGTAATGTAACGGCATGGAATAAAATAGTGTATGTACTGTAGTGCAGCTGTAAGAGTATGTTTCATACCAAATGTTTAATAATAAAGATTTAATAAATTAAAATTGTTTCACGTTTTATTACATTTCTTTCAGTGGGAATGGTTTTCTATCAGTGTGTAATCAAGCCTGCATTAAGGTCAGCTACTATCTTTATACTACATCCCCAAGATACACTACTAGACCACTACTGACTACTGAAAGTGAATCTTTGGTAAGAGAGAATAACTAGTAAATGTGTATGAGGGGAAAAAATGACTGTAATCAGTTTGCAAGAGTGGCAAGACTTTTGCACAGTACTCAGAATGCAAATCAGTGTCAAGCCTGGTACATCTCAGCCACGCCTCCAAAGGAGCCTGTTACCTGACTATTAGGTGGCACCTTCCCTGGGCTTGTGAGTACGGTTTGTAGTGTTGAGTGAATGGTCCACCTGTTTCATGTTTAGAGTGACAAAGGAGATAAGAGTTGTCGTATGATTGGGTATCTGTGTGATCATGTGTGTGTGTATATTCCCAGCTGATCCAATACTCTTTGTGTGGTCACCCCTAGTAATACTAGGCTGGTTCTGAGGTTGTTCAAGTTGGACTGTGCACATTAACGAACGCTTTGTTCTTGCCTTTGCTTCCTTGTGTTACAGGCGAGACAGTAAGAGAAGCTGCAAGGCAGTTAGGGCTACCACGAGTGGAGCAAGTCTTATCAAGCCTCTGAAGGAAGAGTGCTCTTTGTAAAAGATTGGGGCTGACTTCGGTAGAGTGAGTTCCTGGGAGTTAAGGTCCTCTGAGATTGGCTACATTTAAGTCAAAGTGTGTTTGTGTGCACCCCAGCCCAGCGCATCAAAAGAAAACCGTATTAAAAAGCTTTTTCTGTTCCTTATCTGGTCTGCTGTTGCGTCCTTCCTCAGAGGCAGCATGACAATCAGACCAAGTACATTGGTTCACAAACATTAATTACACACATAAAAGAATTGTAAGTAAAGTAAGTATATTGTGACACATTTATAACTATGGAATAAACAAATAAATGGTATTTAGACAGTAATGGGAATGAGGAATAATAAAAATAAAGAAAAATGGATTATAATGATCGTCTGCTTCTAACCGATCAATAACACCTGGACTGATTATCACTATAATCAGTTTCCCCCTGTGTGTGTTTTTGTGTGTGTGTTGTTTTTAATGTTCTTTTATATTGCCTAAGATCAGAACAAGACACCAGGAGTGAAAATCAGAGATAATAACTTTAATATCCCTCCTGACATTTGAAGTCGGATCATTTTTGTCAGTAAGGGAATGGGCTGATGACACTAAAGAGCCCAGCGCTGCCTCTCGGGTTGTGTTGTCTGTGTTCTCTGGTCATTTGAATCTGAGAACAGTCGGGACTGCAGAAAGCTCGGACTCCTCCGAGCCGAATCCCAACGCCGTCCGTCTTTATCACCTCCACAATGCCAGTGAGAATCGCTCACACTTTAGAGGCTGTTGCCATGGCGACATAGCCACTGCTTTATTTTCCAGCATTATTCTCAGTGTCTTCACTTGCTGCAGAAACGACCACACACCTGAGGTGTTGGGATCATGTGTTAATGAGAAGTGCTGCAACTGAACTGCGTAATACCGGGGATCCATCAACAATTCAGTATTAGATACAAACAGACGTGTTAATTTATCTTATTTCAATCACTTACCTGAGTGCATTAATTCACATTAATCAGAGGGAAATGAACCATGCTAGGATAAACCTTTATTAGTCTTGCTATGGCAGAAATTGGATAGGACAAAGGTAAAAACAGCAAAAGAACAGATTTTTGGCGGCATATTTAGGGTTTCCACTATGAAAGGCATTTTATAGTTTTTTTTTTACCACATATTCACGTTTTTTCACTATACATGGGTGCTCTTGGAACAGTGTGGATATATACAGGTACACATTGGAGTGTCCTCAGCAGGCATGCACAGCACTTGATTAACACCTTGTGCTTTTAATTTCACACTCAATTCAAGCTGATGCACCCACAGCTGAGCAACACTCATATCAATATGACTGATGATTATTATTTAAAAACCCATTCATAATATTTGTGATGTGACAAATACCCCAAAAAGGAGAAGCAGAAGAGTACAAATTTTGAATGGAAAGATTAGAAATTTAAATAGGGAAAAAGTGCCTCTCAGGATTTGTGGGGAGTGGGGGTTGGGGGTTTATTGTCATCACATCAGCAGCTGTGAACATGTACATAGTGTGATGGGATGTTTCTCCATGTACCACAAAGTCCAAGTTACAACAGACACATTACAATAAATAGACAATACTTAAGTGTAACAGTAACGTAATGTAACAGTACAATGTGAACGGGGTGTAAACTTTCCAGAGTGACTAGTGTTGCACTACTCAGGGTTTG